>JAABLK010000024.1:40225-82818 GCA_012295415.1 Phytophthora chlamydospora
CACGCAGACCGAAGTCACGCCAGCACCAACAGGAATTTCTTCTGGAGAGGGTTCTGTTCCAACCGAAGCCACACCGGCTCCGACCACTACTTCGTCAGACGCTTCTACTACTGGCAGTAGCCTGACGATGTCGAGCAGCTCCAGTGAGGGATCGACTGACCCAGCGGTGACTCCTGCACCCACGTCACCTTCATCGACCCCGTCGCTACGAACCTGCAAGAGAAAGATGTAGAGTCATCGAGAACTGTTCATAAGTGTTCGTATAAGGAGTCGTTGGAAACTCCTTTCTGTTGAAGTCTAAGAAACTAATAAAACTCTGGCATGACATTTGGGGAAAGATGAAGGACAGCTTCACCTTGCCAACATGAACTATCCAGCTTATATTTTACGTACTTATACTTGTTAGTTTACATGCTGCTGTTGCGTGTGTAGCTCACGTCGTGGTTGAGCTCCAGCAGCGCTTGCTGCGATGCGTGACGGCCCAGAGCACCCTGCTCCAGCTGTCGGCGGCGTTCGCGTCGAGCGTACAAGTTACGTCGACGCTCCGCAGCCGCACTACTCAATCCAGGTGGCGTTCCATCGTTGGCCGAGTTGGTGCGCGTGTACACGTACGCAGTTGCTCGCCTCTTCAACATCGTCGTGAACTTCTTCTTGCGCTTGGCCAGCTCCGTCGGAATCACTTGGAACACTTCCACGGCCGCGTTGATCTGCGGAACCGTGTACTCCCCAACGCGGTCCACCAAGCAAGGAATCGCCACCAAGTCGGCGTACATGAAGAGCCAGTCGGCAATGCGTCTTGTCACAAGGATTTGGCCGCCGTCACCTAAATCTCCGATCTCATTTGCGATGACTTCCGATGCTCCCGTGTAAATCATTTTTCCAGTGACGGTGTGGACGTCCAAGACTAGCGTTCCGTCCGAATCCATAGCATCATGGATTCCCATACGCACGCGAAGCCCGCAAAAAATCAATTGGTGGCCGGAACGCTGTCTCTTGGTCGCAGATAGTAGTCCGTGCAGCTCTTTCGGCCACGGAGCCTCCAGCAGCTTCAGCTGCACGTCGAGGCAATACTCAATGGCCTCGCGCACGGTGTGGAAAGCCAACTGGAAGGCGTCACCCGCTGTGGTAATTTCGTATCCACGATACTTCATTAGCGACGAGCGCAGGATATTGTCGTGGATCTCCGTCGCTCGCTGCATGATCAGGCCATCGCCAATTCCCCACAACGCGCTTGACTGTTGGATATCTGTAAACACGAATACAGGATTCACGAGTGGCGGCTCGGCCGATTCAACGAGAACTTGGGTGTCATTGGGCGAAAGTAGCTCCCCCGGCTGCATCAGCCTCGCTTCCACTTGAGCTTCGACGTCATCCGGCAAGCAGCATCGGCAAGCATTCAACACGCACATTTGACTGCACATGGTTGTGACCGCAAGAGCGAGCCCAGAGATGCAGTAGATAACAGCGCTGACGCTGATAAAGTTCATGAGTTTGTCCTCTTGGTCCGGCATGGCGTACATGACGACGGACGCGATCTGGAACTGCAACGTGAAGATGGCGTAGATAAACCTACAAAACACCTCAACCCACGTGATTACAAAGTGAAAAACTGAACGAATAGCCCTCAAGACTTGGTCGTACATGATCCTCGAAAGTCGCTGGTAGATCGGCGACGTGACGAATTGGCCTTGAACATTTTCATACTTGCGGCCGCCCCACTTGAGCCGCACGATGTTCCACACCATATACAAGAAGCTGGCGAACTGCACAAAGTACACAGCCAGTAGACAGCGCTGCGTGTAGCTCGTGTAGCCTTTGCGCACAGCGGCCAGCGTCGTCTCGACGACGACGAAGCCTGCGATGATGACCCAGACTCTCCATAGATACCACTTGATCTGGTCCTTCTCCTTCTCGGCCCCTCGATCCATGGACTTGGTGGCGATGAGGCCGAGCTCGTAGGCCAGTGGGAAAGTCCACACGGCCACTGCGAAGAGCGAGACGTCACCCAGAATGAGAAGTACCGTGACCAGAGCGTTGTGTGAGACTTTGAAGTGCAGCACGGAGAAGACGCCGAGCTTGCTGTAGCGGTTGGCCACGAGCTGATCGTCGAGTTCTGTGGTGGTCTCCAGTGGCTTGATGGCCCCCACGACCATGTAGGTCGTACGACTGAGGCTGAAGACGAAGTAGCAGAGGAAGAAGATGAAGAAGAGCCAACGCACACTCGAGACCTGAAGGTCCCAGGAGCGCCGCAAGCTGAAGCTTGTGACACCCGTGGCCACGCATGACAAGCCCATGGTGATGATGGCCAGCGCCGTCCACGGCATTCTGAAAGTGGCGAGTGGCCGGGCCGGGCCGAAAATGGGCCGAGACTCTTTTGTCAAGTGGGGAAGCGGGCCGAAGCTTTCTGTTTCTTGTTTGGTGGTAGGATGCTGTCTGATCGTGCGGTCTTGCTTGCTCAAGCTCAGCTCCACCCAGTGCGTCTGTTGTGGGTCCGGTAGGCCGCAACCTGCACGCACACAGTCGACGCGCTCAGCACTTGGACGATTGCGCTCTGAGCGTCACTCACGCTTCTGCCTTGGGCTCCCGTGGAAACAGCTGGCCTTCGACTGACCATACAAACGGCCAGTTGCGAGCGGCAACGGGGGCCGCCAGTTTTTGGTAAAACTGTACGCACGTGGTGAAGGAGAATGACTTGGTGAGCGAGATTCTGTACGACGCGAGTCACTTCGTACAATTTCTTCCTGAAGAAGAAGAGGTCACTTGGACGATGGGTGGGCGCGCAAACATGGCTACTTACATGTCTCGCTTCACATCAACATCAGCCTGCATCAGCGTGACATGAGGCCTTTGCAATGTTCATAGATACTTGCTATTGCTACTTTTACATGCTCGTTGTCCGCGCGAAGCTCGGCCTCGTGTCAAAGACGAAGCTGGGGCGACTGCTTTCCGTGCGCACGAGTGCCTGATGTGACGCCGGGCGGCCCAATGCGCCCTGTTCCAGTTGCCGTCGCCTCTCGCGTCGAGCGTAAAGGTTTCGCCTCCGCTCGGCCGCCGCGCTGCTCATCCCTGGTGGCGTAACATCGTTGGCCGAGAACGAGTGCGCGCCCGTGGCACCACTGCCGCCGTGTGCCGGCCGCCGCTTGAGCGTGGTCGCGAACGTGGTCGCAAACCTTTCCTTGCGCTTGGCCAGCTCCGTCGGCAGCACCTGGAACACTTCCACGGTCGAGTTGATCTGCGGAACGGTGTAGTCGCCAACGCGGTCCACCGAGCAGGGAATTGCCACCAAGTCCGCGTACAAATTGAGCCAGTCGGCAATGCGTCTTGTCACCAGAATTTGGCCGCCGTCGCCGAGATCGCCCACTTCGTTCGCGATGACTTCCGAGGCTCCCGTGTAGATCATTTTACCCGTGACAGCGTGGACGTCGAGAATTAACGGGCCGTCTGAGTCCACCGCGTCGTGGATTCCCATGCGGACTCGCAACCCGCAGAAGATTAAATGCCGCCCTGCACGTTGCCTCTTGGTCGCTGGAAGAAGTCCATGGAGCTCCTTCGGCCACGGAGCCTCCAGCAACTTGAGCTGCACATCCAAACAATACTCCACAGCCTCGCGAATAGTGTGGAAAGCAAGCTGGAAAGCGTCACCGGCTGTGGTGATTTCGTAGCCGCGATACTTCATCAGCGACGACCTCAATATATTGTCGTGGATCTCAGTGGCCCGCTGCATAATGAGGCCGTCGCCAACGCCCCACAACGCGCTCGATTGTTGGATGTCCGTGAACACAAACACGGGATTAACCAGGGGCGCCTCGGCTGACTCAACGAGGATCTGTGTATCTCGAGGCGACAGCAGTTCGCCGGGTTGATTGAGCCGACCTTCCAATTCGGCCTCGATGTCGTCGGGTAAGCACATGCGGCACATCTGCAGCACGCACATTTGGCTGCACATGGTTGTAATGGCCAATGCGAGTCCTGAAATGTTGTAAATGACGGTGCTGATGCTTGTGTAGTTGGTCAGCACATCCCTGTCGTCCGGCAGCGAGTACGAAATGACGGATGCGAGCTGGTACTGCAGCGTGAAGATCGCGTAGATAGCTCTACAAGCAAATACACCAGGGATACGCACACAAGCACGTTAGTACTGCAAGCCTTCAACACTTCTGCAGCAAGACCGCAGTGCCTGTCGTACAGGATTCGCGAGATGCGCTGGTAAATCGGGGAGGTGACGAACTGGCCTTGGACATTTTCATACTTCCTGCCGCCCCACTTGAGTCTCATGACAACGAAAAGCATATACAGGAAGCTCGCGAACATGGTGAAGTACACGGCCAGCTGGAACGCCTGCGCGGCCGTCGTGTATCCTCCTTGGAGCGCCGCCAGGATGGTCTCCGCAGTCGTAAATACAACGATGACGGGCCAGACGCGCCAAAGGTACCATCGAATCTGCTCTTGCTCCTTCTCGGCGCCTCTGTCCATCGTCTTCCTGGCGATGAGGCCGAGTTCATAAATTAACGGGAACATCCACGTGGCCACTGAGAAGTGCACCGAGTCTCCCAAGACCAAGAAGACGGTCACCAACGGGTCATTAGACACCCGTGAGTGCAGCGGCGCGAAGATACCGAGCGTCGTATAGTGCTCCGACATGAACTCTTCGTTTGCACTGTGCCCCCACTTGGCTTTGGCCGTCACGGAGACCATGTACGCGACTCGTGCGGCACAGTAGAGACAGTATACGGTGAAGAAGACGGCGAATAGCCACCGCACGCTGGAAACTTGCAGGTCCCAGGAGTGCCGGAGGCTGTAGCTCGTGATGCCCGTGGCCACGCACGACAGCCCCATGGCCGTGATGGCCAGCGTCGTCCAGATCATGGCCACTATGTTTAAGTATCGGAGCCCGTGGCGGCAGCAATCGATTAGTGGTGGTGGGGGCAGCGCCTATGAGTCTCGAGTGCAGCTTGGCGCGACGTCCGCTTGTGCGGGGTGATTTGGAGTGACCACCACTTGGCCAGCCGATGTACCTGGAGCTCCGAACGCACGACTTGCACCTCGCTTGCTCGAATTCTATTGAGATTATTGGACTAATACTTGCCATGTTGACGCTCCCACGAGGGATCATTCGATGGTGAGCAGCTTGCCAAGCCGGCAGTTGTGCCGACAACAGAAACGCAGCCCAAGGCGGTGGCTCGCACACAGCGTGTGTGACAGAAGGCCCTTGCCCTGGGCTCCATGCCGGGGCAGGCAAATGCTTACGAACCATCTCCAATCCCAGATTTATTCCTCTCTTTTTATTGGCCAGTAACTACAAATATTCAGTCACAAGTGACTTGTCGAAACGGTCCATTTTGGAGCAACTCTGGAAGAAGCCGGTGCCTCCGCAGTCTTCGCTTTCCTGGCGATAGAAGACAGCCTCGTCGAAATACTAGCTGGTGTCGTCTTGTTTATAATAATTTATGGGTCTGACTACATGCTGGTGGCGCGCGTGTAGAACGAGCCGTGGTCTATTCGCAGAAATGACCTCTGCACACGGCCGAAGCGGCTCAGTCCGCCTTGCATCGGTGCACGGTCTTGAGCGGCCAGTGCCTGGGGCCGAGACATTCTTCGTCGCTGGTCGGGAGGCGGGAGCTGGCCGGCGTTGCTGGACAATCTGGAGCGGTTGCTGGACGCGATCGAGTACAGCGACGACGCCGTGGTGGCGCGCCGCTTCTTGAGCGTGGACGAAAACATCTTCTTGCGTCCGCTGAGCACCTCGGGCAGCACCTGATACACCTCCAGCTTGGCCTTGATCTGCGGGATCGCGTACTCGCCCACGCGGTCCACGATGAAGTCGATGGCCACGAGGTCTTCGTACATGACCAGCCAGTCGGCCACTCGCTTGGTCACCAGGATCTGCCCACCGTCGCCCAAGTCCCCGATCTCGTTGGCGATGACTTCAGACGCCCCGGTGTAGATCATTTTGCCCGTCACGGCGTGGACATCCAGAATCAAGGCTCCATCAGCCTCGACGGCATCGTGGATACCCATGCGCACACGCAATCCTCCGAAAATGAGGCGGTGACCGGCGCGCAGCTTCCTGGTCGCTGGCAACATGCCATGTAGCTCCTTGGGCCAGTTGGCGACGAGCAACTGCAGCTGGACGTCTAAGCAATACTCGACGGCCTCTCGAACTGTGTGGAACGCGAGCTGGAAGGCGTCGCCCGCTGTCGTGATCTCGTACCCTCGATACTTCATTAACGACGCGCGGAGAATGTTGTCGTGTATCTCAGTCGCGCGCTGCATCGCCAGCCCATCGCCCATGGCCCAGAGCGCACTGGACGACTCGATGTCGGTAAACACGAAGACGGGGTTCACAAGTGGCGGCTCTGCGGACTCCATGAGCACCTGCGTGTCTCTCGGAGACAACAGATCGCCTCCCTGCATGAACCTAGTCTGCACCTGCGCTTCGATGTCGTCCGGTAAGCACGGCCGTAACATGTTGAGCACGCAGGCTTGGCTGCACATGGTCGTGACCGCGAGCGCCATGCCAGAGAGATGGTAGATCAGCAGACTGACGCTGATGAAGTCGAGCAGCTTGTCTTGCTCGTCTGAGGACGCGTACATGACCACGGAGGCCAGCTGGAACTGCAGCGAGAAGAGCGCGTAGACGATCATGATCCGCTTGAGTCTCTGGTACACTGGCGATTTCACGAACTGTCCCTGGACATTCTCGTACTTCCTGCCGTTGATTTTCAGCCTGGCGATGAGCCAGATCATGTACAAGAAGCTGGAGAACTGCACGAAGTAGACACTGAGCAGACAGCGCTGCGTGTACTGCGTGTAGCCGCCGTACCCGATGGCTAGCGTGGTCTCAATAGCGGCAAACACGGCCACGACGCCGTGCACCGTCCAGGCGTAGAGTCGGATCTGTTTTCTCTCCTTCTCGGCACCTCTATCCATAGATTTAGCGGCGATTTTGGACAGCTCGAAGGTGAGCGGGAACATCCAGAGCGCCACGGCGAAGAGCGCGGCGTCTCCGAAGCACAGCAGTGCCGTAGCGAAGGCGTCGTGCGTCTCCTCCAGCTGCAGCACCGTGTAGATGCCCATGCTACTGTAGCGGTCGTAAATGACCTCTTCCTCGTTGGAACCGGTCGAGGAATAGTCGTCTGTGGAGGACTCGATGTGGTAGCAGCTCGCCCAGAGCAAATACAGCACGCGCGTGCTGCTCCAGAGCCACAGGTACAGGAAGAAGAGGAAGAAGAGCCACCGAACACTTGACACCTGCAGGTCCCAGCTGCGATGCAGGCCCACCGTCGTCATGCCCGTGGCCAGGCTGGAGAGCGCCATGCTGGCGACGGCGAGTGCCGTCCATATCATGGCCGGTCCGCGGAGAGGGGCGCTGGGACTTGGAAGGGGGGGGGTGCTTGGGCGTCTTGCGAAGGAGCTGAAGAGGCGGAGAGGCTGGAAAAGAGGGCGTACGGACGACACGAAGCTGAGCGGCGGCGCGCCTCGTGCGGTAAGTTAGTGCTGCCTGTTAAGTTCTTCCGGGATGGGAATGTGGTGTGCTGTACACCAGTTGATTTTAGGTTCAGACATGAACGGCTGTGGTTTTGCGCGGAGAAAAAGAGCGCATTCGTGCGGTTGTGTGACTGCTGCCTCGCGAGCCACCAGTGACTTGCGCCGGTGTTGCCGTTGCCAACGCGGCGGACTCGGTTGGATCTGCGGCGACGAGAGTTTCTGCATGGACAGCCCAAATCATCGGGCCTCGAGGCGGCGGGCTTTGAGGTCGGAACAGGAATAAGATGGCCAGTCGAGGCTGCTCGCCCTGTGTCATTCTAGCGGCATGCCTCAGTGGGGCGGCCCCACGTCACGGATCATCGAGGCTTTCCTCGCTGCGGTCTGAGTTGAGGCCTGAGTTGCAGGTTCCATTGCAAAGTCCAATTGGTACCGCGGGCAAGGGCTGTTTCCTGCCTGCAAATTGCAGGCTGCTGTTCATGACAACGACGTATCCAGCGCGGCTGGAAGTTACGATCACCCGATCGAGCGGCACGCATTTGGGCGAGGTGGCATCCTCGCGATAGATTGCTCGGCAGGACAGCGCTCATTCGCTGAACTCGAATGAGTGGCTTGCGCAAATGCTGTGTGGCTTCGTGTGAGCACTTCTCACTGAGCAGCCCATAAGAGGATTCGGGCACGGACGCTGGTTCAAGTGCACTCGGAAGGCATGCAGACTCCACAGTCGTCTCTGTTGGTCATCGACACCTGACAATTGCAACAATAATATTGTGTGTTTATAAAAAAAACGCCACAATACTACAAAATTATGACCACCGGTGCAATTTGGGCGAGGAGCTGTCCTCGCGAGCCGCGACGGCTTGCTCGGAATGATGGAGAGCTCATTCACTGAACTCGAATGAGCAGCTTGCGCAAAAGCCGAAGTGCTGGCCTAGTGTTTGAGCAGTCGATTGGCAAGTTCGGGCATTTCACCATCAGAAGTATGGACGCAGACCAATCTTGCTTAGGCGTGAATGCTTCACTGAATCTGGTCAACTTGTGGGCAGACAGAAAAAGCCATCACACACGATGGCGATCGAGCTCCCTCTCCTATCGTGCGTGCGAGGTTCACGCGCCGCTGACTGCCACGCGCCAGCTGCAATCTAGGAGGACAGACATTGGCGGTGTGGGAGCCTGGAAGACCTTTGCGACTCGAAGCACCGGCAGTGCCTGGGCCTGTGCTTCCTGCCGGTGCTTCGAGTCGTAAAGGTGCGCGCTCACCACGTCGAGTCGACGGTCGACAGCGAGGTCAGCAATGCAACTGCATTTGCACCAGGCCCCCTGCCCGTCGACGGAAGGCTTGCAGGTACATGTAAGTTGCAGCTTCACAATCGTCTACTACCAGGTGCTGCCACGCGCATTTTTGCTACGAGCACTGCCGGAAGGACAGCATGGACCGCGTGATCTGGATGTTGGCGCATTCGGCGGCATGCCGACTCCTAAAGCCGCCATGCTGGTCTAGTCTTTCGCCACTGGCGAATCGCCAGTGACATGCTTGTCCCCCCTGCAGAAATCGGTGGCTTGAGCAGAGACTGAGGACAAGTCTCACTTGGGAGTGATGAAAGAAAGATCGGGCTGCACACCTGGTGAAAGTCTGAAAACCCAGCGAGTGCGGGCAGTGCACAGCGCGCGCAGGCAAGACGATCACGACGATCTGAACATCGCGCCTCTGGAAAACCCAGAAGCGCGCGAGCCTGCCAGCCTGACGCGCTTCACAGCCATTTACTGTACACCTTGCGGTTGAACTTCGTCGAGCATTTTGACAATAGCGTACATTTTGACAATACGTCGGATTGTCCCCAACACGCACGTTGTGATCGTGGCTGGCTATCAGAGGTACGGAAGTCTCCGCAAGGTGCAGCATTGCGATCCTCCGATGGGGAGCTCACACGCGAGTCCGAATGCCTGGGTGCTTCCGAGCTGTCTGGCTCCGGTCGGCGAGCCATTCGTTGCTCCGGAAGTGATGCGCTTCGCTTCCTGGACCTCGCACGCGGTCTGCCAGTTGAGGCCGCTCTGGCGCCAGCGTCGTGTTCATCATGAGGCCGACTATATCGCAGCGCAGAGCCGCTGGCTGCGCGGGCAATGCACGCGCTCGTGTCTCCGCTCGCCATCTGCTCCGATTATGCTTTGTCATTCGCCGTGAAGTCTTCAGCATTTTCGCTAATCTTGCGGATCCGAATCCTGCGGAGGCGTTGAGCTGGCAAATGCGGGCGATACATGGCAACATCGAGACTCCAATTGAGTCTCCAAAGGCCATCTATTCGATGCCAAGAGCGGTGTACTAGAATATGTGTAGCATTCTGCATTCTGCAGGCAATGAAGATGCCAATACTCATCTTTCTCTTTTGTTGGTTCGGTTTGTGCGTCTGTCTCGTGGGAGCTCGCTTCGGCGCCCATCGACGAGGATGCGCGGTATTTAACACCCCCAGTCGGTTGCAGCCTGCAGTGCACGGCACCGGCAGCTTCGAACGTTCGGTTGCTCGAAAGCTGGCCAACCGTCCCGAGAGAGCGAGAGCGCTGCCCGGTCGCTCGCTGCCGCTCAGAGGTCAGCGGAAGTGCACGTATCAGCACGGTAGCGAGCCTGACCTCCGACGCGACGGCATGCAACTGCAAGGCCAACCTCCGACACCTCACCGAGAGACAAGGCCGAGCGAGCATCGACTGGTCCCCACCGCATCTCGTTTATCGCACTTTGGCAATAGAAATTTCACAATAGAAACGGGCTTGATTTTCGTTGCACTTTCCGCCCGCCAGTCTCATTTCGAGATTGGATTGATGGCAAGCAGGAGCTCCCGGTAGCCTCGGCCTTCATCCTTCCACGTCCTGTAAGACCAAGCCAACGCACACAGCAAGTCCGGCCGCGCCGTCCGACTCGACGCGAGTCTCGAGCGAGACAAGAGTGCAAATCCCCAGGGCAGAGAGCCGCCGGCGGCCAGTCGTTAACCCCAAGCTCCCAGCACCCCCATACAGCACCAGCAAGCAAGGGACGCAACAGGTGGCTTTGAGCCAGTTAGCAACGTCGCCGATAATCAGAGGAAGGCCAGGAGAAGAAGAGCACGAGCGTCGGCGTGGTGGCCGCGTCTACTTTTAAGCTAGTGTACTGTAGTTCGTGTGAAGCCACGGCGGGCATGACCACGCGCTCCCGACAGGACAAACCCATGGCCAATAGCAGCCAACGGATGGCGCTCAGCGCCAACAAGAACAAGAACTGGCGAGCGAACTACCTACGAGCACTCAACATCTTCACGCCAGACTTGACCACGTCCACTCGTGGCCGTCACGTGACTTCAGGAGATTCAAGTCGACAAGCAGGAAATGGTTCTGGACGCTCCGAAGGTCGAAGGCGCACGGCGGCAGAGCCGACGGAGGATTCAATAAGGCAGCAAGCCGGTAGCAACAGCAGAGGCCGCTCGGCCGTCTCGTCGGCGACGACGTCGGCCAGGCACAGCAGTAGGTCCGGGTCTTCTTCTTCCAGGAGCAGGCGAGGCGCGTCGCCTTCAGACGACAAGGCGTCCAGTTACGTGTTCGGCCTACGCTCGCACCTCTTCCGTGCGAGGAGACTGGCCCCCAGGAGCGACACGATGGTGGTGGACCGCGTGTCTGCGCCCATCGAGATCCCCACAGGTTCCTCAGTCGCGTCCCCGACGGCCATCCCAGACAAGCTGTCCGAGAGGAGAGACTCAGAGTCGCGAAGGCGGAGAGGCAGCAGCAACGACTTTCAGAGCTCAGTGGACAAGCAGCCCATGGTGCAGCTGCTGTCGTGGGAAGAACCGTCCGTGATGCTCGGCAGTGGCGGGTGGCCGCTTGAAAGCGACAAACGCAACGGCAACAACAGCGACTTGAGATCGGGCCTGTCAATGAGCAGAAACAGCGAGAGGAGGTCTTCAAGGCCGTACGCGCGTCCAGACGGCATTGCCGAGGAGTGCGAGGACACAGAGGATGAAGACGCGGGCGGGTTGACCAACACAGAGGACGACGAGGACGACGACATATTTAAGATGGAGTTCGACGGCGACAACGCCAGGAGTAACGTATTTAGGGGCAAGAAGGACCGGCCGCACACGGAGCGGAGGCGTCGGCCACGAGGGTTCGACGACTTTGAGGACGACGACGAGGACGATTTCGTCCAGCCGCTGTCGGCCTCGTTCGTGCCGCCTCACCAAATGGTGGAGCGCGGGTGCTTCTCGCTGGGTCTGCGCGACGAGCTCAAGCGGAAGCCCGGCGTGCACATCTAGGGCGGCGGCAGTTAGTGGTAGGTAGTTAGGCAACAGCTCATTTTGCGAGCGTGTGAGCAATAAAGCTCCGGGGACTGAGACCGCGGAATGCAGCGCGTCCATTAGAGCCCCTGGACGGGCAGCATGAAGTTATGAAGCGAATCTTTGACGCTTCCCATTCATCATTAATCTATTTAGTAGACCATGATGAAGATAAGCAAACTTCGACAAGGTAAAACTCAACACGATAGAGTTTTTATCGACGAAACATTTAACTATCTGGTACATTCACTAGACTACAAAATTCCCACACGAACTAGTATCTCAATGAACTCACTCGTTGTGGAGTTCGAGGTGTGTGGAACCACGACGTAGGCGAGCCCGTGGGGGTCTCCAAGCCGCTCTCCAAAATCGTCGATCCCGACGCGGATCGGTTGGCGACGTGCGGGATGCGGCTGTTCTGGTCCTGTGCGAAAATCTTCTTCCGCCTAGCAAGTTCTTCCGGCAGCACCTCGTAGACAGCCACGGGCATGTTCACCTGAGGGACCACGTAGTCGCATAGGTAGTCGACCGAGTAGTCCATGGGTAAGACGTCCTTGTTGGTCATCAACCAGTCGGCAATTCTGCGAGTGATTAGGATCTGCCCACCAGCTCCCACGTCGCTCACCTCGCTAGCGATAACCTCGGACGCTCCAGTGTAAACTGTTTTACCAGTCACCGCGTGAGGGCTGTGGTGGAGATGTCCATCCGAGCCCATGGCGTCGTGAATCCCCATTCGAACACGAAGTCCACGGAAAATAACTCGGTGACCTGCTCGCTTCTTCTTAGTCGCCGGAACGAGGCCGTGAAGCTCCTTTGGCCAGTCTGCAGCCAACAGTTGAAGCTGCACGTCCAGGCAATACGATACCGCCTCCCGGATCGTGTGAAAAGCCAGCTGAAACGAGTCCCCAGCAGTAGTGATCTCGTATCCTCGGTACGGCGTAAGCAGTGATCGCAGCGTATCATCGTGAACTTGAATGGCTCGCTGCATGACCTTGCCGTCTTCGATTCCCCAAAGCGCACTGGAAGACTCGATATCCGTCACAACAAACACCGGATTCAGTACCGGAGGTGCGACGGAGTCGTTGCGATCTTGGAAACACGGCATTTCGCCTCGGTTGGACTCCACCACGAGCTGGACGAGGACTTCATCCGGAATACAGCAGCCACAGAAGCGTAATGCACACGGCAAACTGCAGCCAGTACACAGCGCGAGCGCGAAACCTGTCGCGTTGTACATCACTTGACTGATTCCGATGTAGTGTAGAGCGGCTTCGCTGCGAGGCGAGTACATGTACGTGAACAGCGACGTGAATTCGTACTGGAACGCGAACAGCGCGTAAGCAAACATGATCCACTTAAGTCGCTGGTAAACTGGCGAAGCTTCGAAGTGGCCATTGATCGATTCCACATCGCGGCCCTTGCACTTGAGCAGGAACAGCACTACTACCATGTACATCAACGTGACGATCTGCATGACGTAAATGCACAGCGCTAAGCGGTACGTGTAGCTTGAGTACCCACCGCCGAGAACGCTCAAACCCACCTCTGCAATCATGAAGCATGCGATAAGAGCGTGGCCCATGATAACGTACATCCGAATCTTGGCCTGCTCCTTGGCTGTGCCTCGATCCATCGACTTGGTAGCGATTTTTGACAGCTCGTAGATCAGCGGGAACACCCAGAAGGCCACCGCAAAGTGCATGATGTCGCAGAAGCACAAAATACTCGTCGGAAACGGCTTTCGCGCTGCCTCGAGGTCCGTCGTAGCGTAAATTCCGAGCTGGTCCAGTTGCTTGCTTGTGTACGGTACGTGATTGTTGCCGTCGACGAACTCCTTGATCGGCAGCATGACAACCCAAACGTAGTAGCTAGCGCGAGCAAGTGTGTAGAGCCACAGGTAGACGAAGAATGTGAGAAATAGCCATCGAACGCTGGACACCCGGAAGTCCCAGTCACGGTAGAGCTTGAACGAGATGAGCATCGCCGAGATGTTGGACAGCAGCACCGAGGTCAAGCCCATGGAGGCCCATATCATAACCATCGCCTGTTGATAAATAAGTGCTGCTTATCCCGGAAGTTGGAGCTGAAACGAGCAGGTAAACGGGAGTTCCTGCACCCACGCACGAGCATGCGCAGGTTCGTCTCGGTTATTGCTGATTTGCAAGCCGCGCCGATTCTCAATGCCGATGGCCAGCAGAGTCTGCGCTACCTTTGCCTGGAATAACCGGACAAGAAGAACGGGTTTGGGGCTTCTCCATCTGTCGAACTGGACTGGTCTCCATTATTGGACTCGAGCGAGCTTTACGCCGGCTTTGATCACCAGCTGGATGGTTGCCCGTTAGCGAAAAGAACCCTCTGCCAGTGTTATTGTGGTGGAAACCCCCCGTCGCAACTTGCCGTGCTGGGGCCAAAATTTGGATACTTTGGTCCCTGAGCCATCTGCTCATCCAGTTTGGGAACGACGCATTTTGCCCTGGGTTGCGGTCTGTTGACACTGGCATCACTGCTTTCACATCAGCGTTACAATCCTTCACTTACTTGACGCTACATGTACCAGTAAGATCAAGAAGGATCATCACAACAACGAGAATCTGCCAGGTAATGGCACATGAACTCCACGCCAAGCAAGGATCTTTTAGAAATATATCGTTGGGTGCTATCGAACCCAAATAGAAATGAACACGCTGCATACTCGACGGATTGCCAGCAGCATTCAGCAGCTCATCAACATTTGACATCGAGAAACCTATCTGTGGAATGGTGACCAGAGAGATAATATACGTCACTCCTCGCTTGAGTGACCACCTTTTTTTTCTATTCTTTGCCTCCCCGAAAAATATGCTGGGCTTCCAGTACGTCGTGGCCAAGTCGCGCGAGCTGTCATCTGCGCTGGACCGGGAGCTGTCAGCAGCCAGCAGCCGCTCCACACCCTTTCGATCCGTCCCTAGCGTTTCGTCTGTCGAAAGCGCGGCCTCCGCAGCCCCAGAATTGGCCACAGACGCATCCATTTCAGGTCGTAATGAAGGCCAACTTTTCCTGCGTGCAAAGCAAAATCTGCATGCGCGCGCGGTGTCCAACCACCAGAAACTTGTGCAGAGGTGCGTTAAGTCTCCATTCATCCAAGTTGCAGGGAAATCGGCCCCGTTGCTCACGAGATATCGACTTTAACTTATGTGTACACGCTGACACTAAAGTGGGCAGGAACTCGACGCTACGCTAGCCAAGACGCGGGCCAATCTCCAGGCCCAAGCGGCCAGTGAACAGTTCTTGGCCCAGAACTTCCATTTGGTGTCCAGGGTGAGGCAGCAGCTCGCGGGAGTGAGGAACTTGGTGCTCAAGTTGGCCGAGGAGGCCGACGAGGTGGAAAATCTGCTTGTACAGCGCTGCGAGGAAGACGCGGCTCGCCAGAACGCCGAGTTCGCAGCCAAACAACAGCAGGAACTCGAGCATTTCGAGGCGCGCATCGCGCGGGAGTCTGAAGGACGCAAGAAGGAGCTGCTGGAGATGAGACGACAGAAGCTGGCCAGGGCTTTCATGAACGACCTGCGGACGTACCAGACGCTGGTGGGACATCATGGAGATGATGCGGCCAAGGAGGCCGGAGTTGGGCTGAAGGAGAAAGACCAGGTGACGCTGGACGAGGTGGACCTGGTCGTCACGGCCGACCCGGAGCAGTTAGATGCGTTCTATGACTCCGGGTCGGAGGGGGAGGAAGAGCCGGAGAGCCCAAAGTTTTCGTCGCCACCGGTTCCAAAGGAGCTAGTGGAGGAAGAAGAAGAGAAAAGCGAGGAGAAGGCCGATGCTGGTGGGAAACAGGAGGCGGAGACGGAGGTGCCGGCTGAAGAAGCTGTCGAGGAAGAAGAAGCAACGGGAGCTGTGCAGGAAGAGGAGGAGGAAACGGCTGCGTCGATAGCGCATGAAGCAGAGACAGTTGAGGAGAAGGCAGCGGAGGAGAAGCAAGCTGAGTGATTAGCGTTAGATTGACGTTAACGCGTACGAGGTATCAGAATGCAGCAGCAAGGCGGTATTTATGAACGATCGATTGATTCAGCAGATGAGAAGCGCCCAAGCAACTAAACCACAACCAGAACAGGAGCCACCAACCATGAGAACCCCGGTATTTCGTGTCGTGTAGAGCGTTTTGCGTCGAATCCGTCGGTGGACGCGTCGCTTCAACTCCAGATCCTGTCCAAGAAGATTTCAACAAGTCCTAGAGAAGATATGGAAGCGAAACGAGGTGCTGCGGTGTCCGAGTCGGAGCTGAACAAAGCCAGTAAGGGGCTGCACGCCACGAAAGGCACCCGGGAACACTCGGATTCGCTCGAGTACGATCCACAGGTAGCGGAGAAGCTCGAAGCGCTGTATGAAAAGCACGACGGGGACGTCAAGGCCATCTTCGAGGTGAGACTTGTAGTTGCTTGTTGGTACAATAGCTCAGGACATTGACCTGTGCGTTGTTGTCTGTTGTCTGCTCAGGAACTAGACGAGAATCCACGCAAAGCGCTCAAGTACCCGCCGACGTCGGCCGCCGAGTTCGGTAAGAAGTACGCCCAGGGTTTCTACACCATGGCTGAGGCCAAGTGAACTGTTTTCAAGACACACCGCCCATCGAAAGGCGCAGATCGATCGACTGCCAAGAGAGTCCGAGGGAGCTTTTCCCGAGTTGTGGGCTCCTATCCAACTAATAAACATCGCGGCTCTGGTCCAGCAGGCTGGGGCTAAGTACTAGTAAGTGGTGTCTCTGCAGGCTGCGCCGCCACTGCTACTGCCACAGGCTCTTCCTTCTTGGCCGTATCGTCAGGGTGAACTTCCGGTACTGCGGCGAGAGGTGCGGGGGCTACTACGACAGCGACTGGAGATGTTGGACTAGCGTCCGCAGCTTCGGCTTTCCTGGCAGTATCTGGGCTGTCGGCGATGGCGAGCGCTCGTTTCGAAGCTGCCACAAGCTCGGCCACGGCTAGTCGGTACTTGGCATTCGCTTCAATAGCGTACGTCTTGACGGGAGCTTGAATGGCCTCCCACGTGCGCATGGGGTCTCCCGGCTTTCGCGTGAAGCCGTTGCTCACCGTCTCCTCTTGCCAGTGACGAACAAGCTCGGAACGACGACTCGAGTCGCGCTTGAACCCCAGCTTGGCGTCAGGGCGGAACTTCGGGCCCACCGACTTGCGGAACATGTCGGTGAATTCGGGCAGCACGACTTCGGTCGGAGCAGGCCTGGCGGACACGGGCGCCTTGACTTCGGTTGGTGCTGACGCTGATGCCTCTGCTGGCCAAGCTGTGGACACGGGCGGAACCGAAGACTTCTGTACCAGAGGCTCGGGAGCTGTCGAAGCTGCTACCACATCTCCGTCCTCTTTTCCATTCCCGACGGCAGGAGTAGCAGCCGCTTCAGTTGTTGGTACAGGAACCACATCGGGGATGTCTGTGAGCACAATATCCGCCGCTACCTTGGCACTCCGTCCGCCACTGGGAGGCTTCTCTGGGTTTGCAGCGGCCGGAGGATCGCCAGGTTGAGGCACGGGCTTGACCGCATTCTTTCGACGTCGGAAGCACGAGCACTTGCAGCGGCAGAAGCGGAAGAGCGGGCGGAGACGGCGCCAAATGGCCAGGAGAATGCGCCCGACGGTGTTTCGTAGCACAGGGAGCAGCACTCGGACCCACACAGCAGACAGCAGAATGCCGACCAGCACCAGCACGAAGAGGATGAACATGAGCATCACGTTCACGTGCAGCACCTTGACGACGAAGCCGTGCTGCCCCAAGGGATCGAACGACGTCGCTTGTGCGACCAGCCTGTTGTACATGTCTTTCGTGTTGGTGGCGCCATCGGCACTGAGCCCGAACAGCTTGAAGACCCAAACCAAGTCAAGTGTCGGCGCTTGGAGCAAGTCCGTGTTGCCGTACATCCACGAGGAGAAGCCCAGATGCCCCACGAGCGCCCACGGAAGCAGACTCAACGCGGTTTCGCCAAGGTCCTCGTCGTACGCCGTCTTGACGCTGTAAAGCCACAAGAGGCCGAGCTTGTCGAGCCAGAACGTTAGCGTGCAGGCTAGTGCAGCAATGAACAGCAGCACGGGCGAACCTCCGCAGAAAACCAGCGTGACGAAGACCGAGTTGAGCACCATCGGGTATCTCACAGCCAGGTCGAACGCCGGGCCAGCGTACAGCTGATCCATCTTCTCCTGCGTACGCACGCTTCGCCGCCCAATGCAGCGCTTCAGCGGACTGATGAGGCAAAGATTCAACAGAAGAAGAACTTGCGGCACGATGGCGTTGATCAGCATAGTCATGGTGACGCCCATGCCCACGGTGGGGTACCAGTCTCGCTGGAAGTCGCTGTATTTGCCCCGGAAGAGCTCTCCCACGACGGGAACAGCACTCAACGATAGCGCCGCGTTCACGACGAGCACAATGATGGCGGTGTTGAGAAACTGCGCGGCGAACATCTTCAACGCCACTGCCGAAGCCTTGGCCGACTCACTTGTGTGTCGCTCGAAGGACGCGAAGCCACGCAGCGTCGTCTTCAGCACGATGTTGACGACCACAACGACAGCCGAAGCGACCACGATGAAGGCGTTCTTGGCGAGGAAATCGGTGAGGAAGCCACGGCATGGCACGAACGTCTTCCAAAGCTCCTGCGGTCCGTCGATCACTCCGAACGCGTCAATACTCGTCTGGAGTTGGGCGGTGCAAAGGCAGTAGAGCACGTGGCTGGCCAAATACGTTTGACATTCCTCTCCAGTTTCGTCCCGGGCCACACCGTCGAAGCACGCCAGCGTGTTGCACTTGGTACTCGATTTCTCGGATACGCAGGGGTCGATACAGCGATTCAACTCACTGATGGCCGACGTGGGCTTCCGCACAGTGAGATCGTTGACAATCCCATTGGAGTACGCCACGTGGTAGCGCTCCTCGCCGCTGTCTCCAGGCGTACACGTAGCGTTGGGGTTCCACTCGAGATCCCAAGTCGTTTTCGCGTCCAAGAAGTCTGGACTAGCGTAGAAAACTTCGGGTAGAGTGGCTTCGCAGAGACCGGCAGGTGGCGCCTTGTCCTTGAAAGTCTGCTGAGCGGACTGCGCGGCCGAGATGATGGCGCCCGAGAAGAGCAGCAGCAAGAACGTCACGGAGTACGTGAAGCCGCGACGAAGCTGGCGAGAGCGGGCCGTCACCTCGAGGTTTTCCCACAGGATGTTGGACGGCTCGGGAGCAGGAAGCACTGTGAGCGGGAACTTCCCGTCTCGAAAGCGCAGTGCCCTGGGCTGGAACTTGAGCGGCAGCCACTGATTCGAGCGCCGGTAGTCTTGCAAGCATCGACGACACGATTCCAGGTTGTTGAACACCACGAAAGCACATTCACACGCGGTCAGATCGAAGGGTTTGGCTTCTGGTGTTTTCGTCCGCTTTGGCTTGGCTTTCTTCGGTTCTGCCTTTGGTTTGCCGGACTCTGGCGGGGCTGGAGCGACCGCGTTACCTGCAGCAGTTGCAGCTTGCTCTGCTTCAAGCGCTAGCTGTTTTTGCTGCTCCTGGAGCTGCCGGTTTGCCTGCTTGAGAGCCTTCAGTTTGCTTGTCTTCTTGGCCATATCGTCTTGCAAACGCTCGAGTTTCTTCGTCGTAGCCTGTAGCAACAGTTCGTCCGTTTGCTTGAAGCTTGACTTGGGCTTCTTCGGGTTCTTCTTCCCAGGAGGAGGAGTCCAGTTCAGCAGTGCAAGCTCTGCCTGCTCCTTCTCCAGCGTGAGGATACCAACGAGCGCTTGAGCTTCCGAGATCTTGCGCGTGAGCACCTCCATGGCCAAGAACGTTCGCAGTAGGCCTCCCGTTGGATGAGCAATGCTCACCTCGGCAACCCAAGTGCCAAGATACATTTTCTGCTGCTCTTCCCTGTCCAGAAGTTCTTGTAAATCGAAGCGAGGCGTGCCATTCGCCGTGGATGGCCTTGCTTGACTCGTCGATGGCCTCGATAGCCCACCACTCGTGGAAGGCCGCCCTTGTACAGCAGTGGAAGGTCTTGCTGCAACATCATCCGGCCGCCAAAGATGGTCGAGGTTGTTAACCACGTTGCAGTTTACCGCGCCTTTCGACAGCGAGTGCTTGACGCGACGAGGACGTCGTCCCCAGCAACAGCCAAGCCAGAGAGGGTAAAGCTTCTCCTCCTGGGTCGGGTCATAGCGCGAGTTGAAATGCTCCAAGACTTCGCGAGCTGTCGCATCCGACGGCAAGCCACGGACGAAGATGGCGTACTTGGCCGGAGTGAGGTGCTCGTTCTGGTGGGCGTCAATGGCCCGTCGGGCGTGGCGACGGAAGGCGAGATAGACGACCAGGAAGACGAATGAATAGATGGCGTCGCTGGACGTGACGATCCAAGCCACTTTCTGCGGGTCTGTCGTGAACGGCGTGTTGACTGTGGCGCCAGTGCAGTCGATGGCGCCGAGCGGCAAGCATTCTCCCGGATCGGACGCGATTTCAGGGTTCACGCCTTGGTTTCCTAGCGAGGCGTAGGCCAGTTGCAACGGGTCGACCATCTTGGCCGTCACGCCGTTGCCGAAGTAGTTGACAACGATCGCCGGTAGTGACACGATCCCCATCACGAAGAAGGCCCAGCCCAAGTACTTGATCAGCAAGAAATAGAGCTCCAGACCGATGCCTAGCGCAGCGATGTCGTTCATGTTGGCGTCAAACACGGACTTGGAGCCTGCAGCGAGGCGATCCAGCTTGGCCGCTGCATCTGCGCGCTTGGCCATGGCCTTGAAGTCCTTGCTGTTCAAAGACGCTGCTCTGGCAGACTGAGGTGTCTCGTTATCGACTACAGGATCGGCCGGAATCGCATCGCTGATAGCAAGAATTGGGGTCACTTGCTGGCCATCGTGCGTTCTCGGTTGTCTTGGCGTCACCGTCACTGATCCTGGAGGTTGCGGTTCATCTCGAGTTGTTGGCTGGCGAGGTGTCGCTTGCTTGGAGCCTGGAGGCTGAGAGTCTCGAGCTGTTGGTTGACGAGGTGTCGCCTGCTTCGAACCGGGGCTAGTGATGAACGTCTCTGGGGCGATCGGAGCATTGGGGAGTGCTTCTAACTTGACCGGGAGATGCACGGTGTTATTCAGCAAGCGCTTCTCGTCGATCTCGATTGGCGGAGGCGTCTTGGGCCGCTCGATGGCGCCCGTCTCGGGGTCATCCGGCACGATGAGTGTGGGCAGGCCCTCCATGGCCTTTGAACCAGCCAAGACTTGACCTTGACGCCCTGTTCACTGGCTGTCTTGAAGCTGGTTCTTCGCGCTTGTATTCTGGTCTGCGTGGGTTTCCACGGGGCCAGGAAAATAACGGACCCCAAGCACGCGTCTCGACAGGCTGCAGTTGAGTCACATGGCGAAGACGAAGGCCAAGCAGAGCTGCAGTTACTGCCGTTTGGCCTTTTCCCTTTTATCGTGTTTTCTAGCTTTCAGTTTGAGGTTTCAGGACAGCGTGGTTCCGACCCGGCTCACTTGAATGAGAGCTTTCACCTTTCACAGGGCCTTCGAGACCGTGGAAGGTTGTAGTGCTTTCTGGACTTCCTCGTTAACTTACTACCTGAAAACTTTTTCCCAAGCTCCGCAGTTCTATGACAGGCCCCGGCTGCCATGCGTGACAACAAGCGATTCGGGATCGGGTCAAATCCGGTCGACGAAAGCTCCGGAAGAAGAAAACACAATGAAGCGAAACGACCAACGAGTCGGACCATGAAGGCTCTGCTGGCTCTCACGCCGGAGCTCGAAACGCCCTGCTTGCGACTACGGCTGCTCCCGTTTTGCCCTTGCGCTGGCCTTGCTGTCGATGCTGGGAACTTGACTGCACAGACGAACTTTGAAACCAATCGCTTCATGGCCCGGCAAGTGAAGAACGGCGTGGACTGTGTGGACGACCACCGTTATTGAGCCCGAGCAAGAAACAAGAGAACCAAGATCACGGGCGAACAAACACACCTTGAAGCAGCTCCGCGACCTCGTCCCAGATCGCTGTAGCATCACCCTACACGTCCAGCGGATCCTCGCCATTATTCAACTTGTTGCGGGAATGATCTGGGCTGTGCTCTGCATCACCGCATTGACGCTGTCGATGGTGGCCACGGCGCTCCTCATGCTCAAGCTGTACCGCGATTCGGATGGCCGCGCGTCCAGCGTGCAGAGACTTTTCGCCATGTTCTTCACGTACCAGTGCATCGGCTCGGCCGCAAGACTGGCGTATTTTCTGTGGCTTACGGTTCATGCAGAGCGAACGGAAGATAGTAGAGACGATCTTGAAGGCCCAACTTTGGTAGGGACCGAGCTTTACCGTCTTGGTACCAGCGCCGTGTTGGAATTGGGCGACAAACAACGCGCCTGGGTGACGGCGGCCATCATCGTCGGCGACACGGCGCACTTTGGGCTTGCGGTGTGGATCCCGCTGCTGGTTTACGAACTCTCAAAGCTTGTGGCTCGTTCCATGGACCGTGGAGAGAAGCACGAGCGAGCCAAGTTCTGTCTGTACTCGTGGGTTGTTCACTGTGGCGTGGCGGTCTTTCTTGTCGCGGAGATTGTCCTTGCAGTCATTTTCTCGGGCTACTCGACCTACGCGTACATGATGTTGCTTGGCGTCTACATGCTGCAGATCGGTGTCCTCGTGTACATGGTTATGACGGTAGTGATGCTAAGACTTAAGGGCCGCAACTACGAGAGCGTGCACGGCCAATTCGTCGCTTCTCCGCTCTACCAGCGACTCAAGTGGATCATGTTGGTCTACGCGTTGTTCGTGTTCCAGTTCCACTTCTCGTCGTTGATCATGTACGCGGCGCCCAACAAGACCAAACAACTAGCAGGATACGCAGGCGTTAGCTTCGTGCTCTACTATCTACGCGGGTTCCTAGTCGCCGTGGCCACCGGTTGCAGTCAGCCGTGTGTTCTACGCTGCTTGAGTTGGTGTCTTGACGTACCCGACGACATCGAAGCGCGCTTCACGCAATGCGTGGACTGTACGTCGCTCCCTCGCGGCTACGACTTCCCCGACGTGAATCCAGTTTTCGTGTTCACGGACATCGAGTCTTCAAGCGCGCTTTGGGCAGTCGGCGACGGTCGCATCATGCAGGAGGCCACTCAAATCCACGACGACATTCTCAGAGGCCTGCTAGCTCCGTATCGGGGGTACGAGATCACCACGGCAGGGGATTCTTTCCAGCTTGCTTTTCATACGATTCAGGAAGCGACCGAGTACTGTCTTGAAGCACAACTCGAGTTACTCAACGCCAAGTGGCCAAAGCGTCTTCACGATCTCGTCCCCGCGACTCGTAAAGTGCGTGTTGGTACTAAGACAGTTTTTCGAGGACTGCGCGTGCGTATGGGGATCCATGACGCAGTCAGTTCCGAGGGATCTCTGATCCGAGGCGTGCACGCCGTGACGGGGAAGCTGATGTACACTGGAGCGTCGGAAGTTATTGCGAATGAGATCGGAGATTTGGGCGCTGGAGGGCAGATTTTGGTCACCAAGCGCGTGGCCAAGTGGCTTAACGAGAACTCGTCGCAATTGGCGATCAAGTTCCTGGTTGAGCCTGTGTGTGAGTACTCGATCCCGAGATTGAACGCGATGCTGGAAGTTTTCCAAATCTCCCCGAAGCCGCTGGCTTCAAGATGCGAGCTCTTCAACTCGCCTCGGCATATCGTGCGGATCGACAGACAGGATTCGAGGCTGAGGATGGAGAGTCAAACGTTCTACACACTCGCACAGACTCCGAGTGCCGGCTGAAAAATGGGCAAATTATTGGTATTGTTCATAAATTGGGATAAATTATTGTGACGGACGTGGTTGTACTTTTACTAAACAAGACTTCGGAACGGCGTGAGTTTCGGCGACGCAGCGTATTCTCGTTCTTGTGGGCTGTCAACACGCATCGTAGCTTCCGATTCCGTGCTGCAGACGTCGGGGAACACATCAGCGTCGGTACCCAGCGCTTGAAAGACTTTCCGGCGCTTGGCGACTTGTTCCGGCAGAACTTGGTACAGTTCCAGGTGAGCGTTGACGTGTGGAATGGCAAGGTCTCGCACCGGGTCGAGCACGAAAGGCTGGTGCGCGAACATCCACTCGTTGGCTTGCAGCCAGCGGGCAACTCGTTTCGTGACGAGGATCTGGCCACCTTCTCCTAGATTGCCGATCTCGTTGGCGATCTCCATCGCTGCTCCTGTGTACGTCATTTTTCCAGTCACGGCGTGCGTGCTGTGAACCAGCGAGCCGTCTTTCGGGTCCGCGTCGTGGATGCCCATGCGTACACGCAGGCCTCGGAAGATGAGGCGTGTGGCCGAGCGGACTTTCCTAGTAGCAGGCACGAGTCCGTGCAGCTCCTTGGGCCATGGAGCTGTGAGAAGCTGCATCTGCACATCCAGACAATACATAGCCGCCTCACGGACCGTGTGGAACGCCAACTGGAACGAATCGCCTGCTGTGGTGATCTCGTAGCCGCGATATGGCGCCAGAGTCTTGCGGAGGATGTCGTCGTGGATCTGCGTCGCGCGCTGCATGATCCGACCGTCCCCGACAGCCCACAAGGCACTCGAGCTCTCAATGTCCGTCACGACAAAGACCGGATTCGACACTGGCGCCAGCTCGGCTCCGCTGACAGAGGACAGCGCGGGCGACGAGTTCTCCATGGCGATGATGAGCTCGGACTCCACTTCGCGCGGAATGATCCAATGCGTCGCGTGCAGTACGCACGGCAAGCTGCACCCGGTGAAGAAGGCTAGCGCCAAGCCAGTCCCGTTGTAAACCACCTGACTGACGCCGATGTAGGCCAGCGCTGCGGTGCTACGGATGGTGTCGGCGGCGTACACGTAGATCGAGGTGACTTCGAACTGGAAGGCCAGGATCGCGTACACCATCATGATCCTCTTGAGGCGTAAATACACGGGAGAAGCCTCGAAGTGGCCGTCCACGGGCTCAATGTCTCGTCCTTTGCGGCGCAAGAGGAAAAGCAGCGCCACCATGTACGCGATCGTGATAATTTGCATGATGTAGATGGCAAGTACCAGCCTATACGTGTTAGGCGAGTAGCCGCCGTTGACGACCGCCATAACGATCTCAGCGGCCAGGAAGAGCACGACCAGCGTGTGTCCGCCGATCATGTAGAAGCTGATCCTGACCTTCTCCTTGGCGATGCCCCTGTCCATCGACTTGGCCGCGATCTTGGACAACTCGTACGTAAGCGGCAACACCCAGAAGGCGGCGGCGAAGTGCATGGCGTCGCAGAAGCAGAGCACGGCCGTGACTCCTGCCTTGGACGACGCGGCGATGTCGAGTGTGATGTAGATGCCGAGCTTGTCCAGTTCCGCGGCAGTGAGCGGCGTCTCGTTGACGCTGTCCACGAATTCCGAGTTGGGCAACGTCACGACCCACGCGTAGTAGACCAGTCGCCCCAGCGTGTAGAGCCACAGGTACACGAAGAAGGTGAGGAAGAGACACCGAACGCTGGAGACGCGGAAGTCCCAGTCGCGGAACAGCTTGTAGGCGATGAGCGCCGTCGCCAAGCAGGACAGGCCCACGCTGGCCATGGCCACGGGCGTCCAGATCATGTCGAGGAATGAGCCGGGAGTACCGGCGGGCTGAGGAATGAAGAGCTGATGGAATGGCCGTCGGGGGCACTGGATATCAGGTGGGCGCTGAGACGAGACCAACTTCAGAAATGCGTCCCAAGCAGAAGAAGTTTCTCTTCAGCAGTCGAGCTCCGAACGCCGAGGAGCGAGCGTCTAGACTGAGTCTAGCAAACTCGAGAAGCTTGCCAGGTCGAGTGAAAGCCTGCGTTTGGTGCCGCGAGAGCATCAAGGCTTGCGATGCGATGGCGACATAGAGACCGAGGCATTACGGCAGAGTGTCGCGCGTCGCAGTCCGATGATGGGTGGAGCTGCAAGAGCAGGCATGCAAGCCCAAGCGGTGCCGACACTCGGACCGGTACATGTACACGGCTCACTTGACGCGGTGGTATTGGCAAGCAAGCAGAGAACTCCTCAAGTGACGGCATTGTGTGCAATCGAGATGGCGGAGGTGGCAGTAGAAGAAGAAATTCAAAACCTAATACATGTAGGGCCTGTAGCTTCATCGTTTTGCATGCCTTGGATCGACCGACGCGCTGCCAAGAGAGAGCATGAAGTTCATTTGATGAAGTTCT
The DNA here is from genome assembly GCA_012295415.1 of Phytophthora chlamydospora. Classification (NCBI taxonomy): domain Eukaryota; phylum Oomycota; class Peronosporomycetes; order Peronosporales; family Peronosporaceae; genus Phytophthora; species Phytophthora chlamydospora. The sequence goes on from JAABLK010000024.1 coordinate 66,158, forward strand.
CTTCGCAGCCTGTCGATCGATCCAATTTTGACGGACAACACGACTTGATCTGATCGCGACCTGGATGGTTTAGGCAAAGCCGTTCATCTCCCAAGTTGATCAGCAGCGTACACGACGGATAGATCACCGGGGCTTCCATTAATCAATTTCCTGCAGTTCGAGCCCCGTACGCACAGCCCATGACTCAGTGTGATCAGTACTAGACCAACCCATGGCGTTCTCATAACTTTCGGGCAAAGTGTTCAAGAAAGCAACTTGAGAGATGCCATCGTCTCCATAGTCGCCGAAATTGTGTGCAATACATCATTGACCAACATGACTGCTGCCGACGAAGAAGCATGGGATGAGTGGGAAGACGACACCACCGCGTCGCCCGTACCGCCGGCCACCACCTCCAACTTGAATGACCAAGAAGCCAAGATGCAAACGCATCCGGACATACCGTATTCACCCTCGGCTGACGTCGGGGAGTGGCACTGGAGCCTGGCGGAGCTGGAGCACGAAATGGCGGATCTGCCTCCGTCCGCCTACACGACACCCCCATCGGCCCCCGATGCCTCAATCAGCAGTGAAAATACACTGATATCGTCTCTTGACGGGATGCCCACAGCCCTGCGTGAGGGCAGCCGCTGGTTGCGCACGCTGCAGGCGCTAGCGCTCGTCGCGCGGCTGCACGTCGCGTCGGCCCGCGGCAGCTTCACGGAGCTGTCTACCACCCCCCAGAGCTCTGAGAACGAGATAAAGAGCATTGCACAAGAGCTTCAGCAAGTGGCCGGGGAATGGGGCGACAAGACGAGACTGGAGACGGCTTTGACGCCGTCCGAACGCCAACAACTTGAGGAGATGACGAGGCTGCTGCACAACGCCCTGGAAGCGGAGACCGTCGACTTGACGCTGTTCCAAGAGGTGCTGGAGCAGCTTTTTGAAGGCCTGCCAGGGCGCAAGCTCGCGCTGTCCACGAACTGGCTGCAGGAAGGTGGAGAGGTGTCGGAGGCGACGACGGGGGGCTACTTGGATCAAGTTCTGGCCATCACCAGTGATGAGCCGGCCAACGTCGGCCGCATGCCGATGCTGTCGGAGGCCGAGATCTTCCAAGATGCCAAGGACATTGGACGGGATGAACTGTTGATCAATGGCGAACGTGTGGAAGGCACAAGAGGATATGATTCCGTGGTGGACGCGCTGCAGCACGAGCTGGAGCACGTACTGGCTCATCAGGCTGGCAAGACGCCTGAGCAGACTCCCATGGCAGTCAGCAATGCGCTGCAGTCGGTGGCCATGGCGGTGCTGCATGCGAGCAACCGCACGGAGTCTGGCGGCAGCTCGTATGAGCTCCTAGGCAAGTTTCTGAGTAACCACGAGATGGATCGCGTGCTGCTACGCCCAGCTTCCGCCCGAGCGACGCCGCTGGAAGTGCACATGGACGTTGGCCCGTACTTGGAGGCTGTTCCTGGATCAAAGGAGACTACGTGGGCCTTTGGACTGCGTGTAAAACTCGTGGCCGTGACGTGGTATCTCCTGTGCGACGCCGAAGACCCGACGAACGAGCTGTACGAGATCGAGACGACATTTTGCAACAGGCTTGCGTTCCCAGTGGGTCTTACTCCTTTCCACCCGCTCGACAGCATGCGTAAAGACCGCGGTGAAGTTCTTGTGCGCTTAGTGGTGCCAGATCGACGAGAAGACCAGTAGAGACTTACGAGAAGGATCGATGGCAAACTCATTCACGTATTCACTCGGCAACATACTCGATTACTTAAGTCAAAACTCCAGAGGGAAAAGCTATCAACATGCCGTTCAATTCACAAGCGCCGTCCCTCTCCCTCTATGGTGCGCCAGTCACTCAAAATCGCGTCCGTCCGTCTTACAGGATGCACACGCCGTCACCGTTGGGGGTGATCATGACGATGCTCGAGTAACGCGTGCCCAGTGGGTCGTTGTACACGCTGTCCTCGGAGCTGCGAGCTCCCACCGCCGCAGTGGCCGACATCCGGTCGCCGTTAGGACCGGACGCTTCCGTCTCGTGCTTCTGCTTCTTGACGTACACCACAATGGCGACGACAGCCGCACAGCCCAGAGCAGCAACCACGCCCAACATGGCCGACGTGGTGCCACCGGAGCTGCCCGAGACATCCTCGGCGCGCTTGGCCTGGGCCTCCTGGCTCTGCAAACTACTGCTGCCGGACGCTGAGGTTGAAGACGCCGATGGCGCGGCCGTGGTCGCTGCCGGCGCAGCCGTCGGTGCTGCGGTCGTCGCGGTAGGCTCCGGACGCAACGTCGTCTTCTTCGGCTCGGGAGTCGACACATCGCCCACATCCGGACCTTCCATCGAGGCCGACATGGACGCCGAACCAGCAACCGAAGCAGACGCCGAGTCCTCCACCGGGAGCTCAATCTCTTCCGAGCTGGAGCCAGAGCTGCTGTCGGCAGCGGCCGAAGCGCTCGCGCTCTCACTCTTGGTGGTCTTCTTGGTCGAAGAAGGCTTCTTGGTCACGTCCGCCACCTCCGCAGAGGAAGACGACGAAGACGACGACTTGCGAACAAACACAGAGTCGTCACTGTCGGACTCGTCGCCAGCTGACGTGCTCTTCTTGGTCGTCGTAGTCGACTTGCTGGAGCCCGAATCGGCCTCACCGGCGCTGGTCTCCGTCGCCTTGGAAGCAGAAGAGTCCGTGGCCGTCAGAGACATCAGGTTCGAAATGACCGACTGGACCCTCTCCTCTTCATTCTGAGCCGAAGACTGCGTCGTCTGGGACGTAGTAGTAGTGCCAGTCTTAGTCGGCGCAGTCGTAGCGGGCGCCGTCGTGGTCGGGAGTCCCGCCTTCACGAAAGTCGTAGATCCTACAGTTTCAGTGACCGTATCGGCGGCCGAGGTAGCAGCGTTCGTAGCCGTGTATACAGTGGAAGACGCCGTAGAGGTAGCAGTGTTGGCAACGTCTGAGACCGTGTTGGTCGCCGTACTAGCAACCGTGTTCACAACCGGAGCCACCGTGTTCGCGATGGTGGCAGCAGTGTCGGTGACCGTGTTCACCGTCGACGTCACAACCGGAGCCACAGTCTCCACAACCGTAGATGCCGTGTTGGCGACCGTGCTCACCGTCGAACTCGCCGTGTCAGCGACCGTCTTCACAACTGGAGCAGCCGTGGCGACCACAGTGTCCACAATGTCGGTGGTGCCGCTCACCGTCGAGTCCACAGCAGACGCAGCCGTGTCCACAGTCGAGTCAACCGTGTCGGTAACACCCTGCACGGTGGAGCTGGCCGTGTCGACCACCTCATCGACCGTCGAGCCGACGGTTTGCGTGACGCCGTTAGCAGTCGAGTCCACGGTCTCCGTTGCTTCATCAACTGTCGAGCCGACAGTCTCCGTTGCTTCATCGACCGTCGAGCCGAGTGTCTGCGCAACTCCATCGACCGTCGAGCCCGCCGTCGTCGTAACATCATCTAGCGTTGAGCCCACCGTGCCGGTCACATCGTCGAGCGTCGAGCCCACCGTCTCCGTCGCATCGCCCAAAGTCGAGCCCACCGTCTCCGTCGCATCGCCCAAAGTCGAGCCCACAGTTTCCGTCACATCGTCCAAAGTCGAGCCCACAGTCTCCGTCACATCGCCCAACGTCGAGCTGGCCGTGTCGGCCACTCCGTCCACCGTGGAGCCCACCGTCTGTGTGACTCCGTCCAGAGTCGAGCCCGCCGTCTGAGCCACCTCGCCCACCGTGGAGCCGACAGTCGTCGTCGCACCCAGCACCGTCGACGTTGTCGTATCCGCCACCGTCTCCACGACCGAACCCGTTGAGCTGGCGGCGTCCTGCACCGTCGACGCGGCCGAGTCTGTGGCCTGATCCACGACGTCCGTGGCCGAGTCCACCGTGCCAGTCACCGAGTTGGACAGCAATGAGCCGAGACCGAGCGACGAGCTGGAGAAGTTGGTGGTGGTGGGGACCGTCGTGGGAGAGCTCTCCTGCTGCTCCTGCTGCACCGATTCAAAGCTCACGGCGCCGTCGAGGCTGCCGCTTCCGCTGGTGCTGCTCTCCTGGGCATGCACGGCCGCCATGACGAGGCAGGCCGCCGTGATCACGCGAACCAATCCAGTGCGCATTGCCCGAGATAAGAGAGATCTGTTGTCCTAGTCCTGAAGTTCTGATGAGGAGTGCAATGCAATGCCGAGAGACCCGAACGCTGGATCCTCGCCGCGATTTGACAAGAACGCGCAGTGAGAGAAAGGAAGCGCTGGGGGCGTGGTGTACTTGCGGTTGCGAGGCCGAAGTGGAAATGCAGGGCACTGCCCGTGCAGGACAGGGCAATGCGTCTCCGATCGTTCTGACTATCTGTCGTCTGACAGGTTTTCCCCTAACCCAGTGTCCGGCAGAACTGCATCAAGCGCATATTTGAGTTGCTCAAATCGCGTGTTTAATAGGGGAGGCTTGAGATTCTACCAGAAATACAGAACTGAGCTCGCAAGTTACACTTGTATTTTTGTAAACGTATGCGTGTTTTGATATATTTACGTGGTTTACGCCAACTAGTCGTGTGCATCTGGTCCCACCTCGTCGTTCATCGTGGGTGCGCCAATCTGCGTGTGCCCAAAGCGCGCGCTGTCCCTGCACTTCGGACGTCTTGCTTGGGCCTGCGTGGCACAATGCCGTTGTCGATTGCTTGGCCAGCATTGCAGACCGCACCGATCAAATACATGTAACGGCGCCGCTTCACCGAGCACATGGGCTGGGACACCAAGCAGCGCCGCCTCAAGTCGACAGAACGCAACATTTTCTCACGTCATACAAGACTGGGCCGAAGATCGTCGCCGCCTGCTGCTCGGTTATCGCGCGTGTCAAACGACCGAATTGAGGCGGCGTGCGTTTAATCCAGCGCCTCACACTCCGGCTGGCTTTGCCGAATTGTTTCGCGCTGCGAAGCACTTGACCACTTCGCCTCTTGGACATCGAGACGATCCAACACGGTCTCCACTCCCGACCTTCATGCACGACCGGTCAGTCGCCTCCAGAGAGAACCCACGTGCTGCCAGATGTGTGGCCTCGAGCCTTTCACAGGCACTTGCCCAGCACCGCGGATACCTGACGACAACCGTCGCCAATTGTCCTCGCGATGACCGCACACGTATGGATAGAAAACATATTACCAAAATAAGGGTTCGCGTACAAACCTATCAAGGAGCACATATTATGTCAATATTTCCGTATAAGTACAATTAAAGTGAACCCAGTTTCCGTCCACAAGGCCAGACCTGCAGCAAGAGATGGCTCGTGGCGCGGCTCCTCCTGGCGACGACAGCTCATCCTCGGGCTTCTCCAGCGACGAGGACATGACCGACATGTCGGTTCTCCCATCTAGCTCTCTTTCTGCCTCCAGCGTCCGCGTGGAAGTGCTGGAGGAGGCCCCAGAAACGCCCCCTGAGAACGCCCCGAGCTCCCTTCCGAGCGCCGTAGCGACCCCCGACGTGGCACAATGCTGCCAAGAAGCTTCAGAACTGATTTTACAAGCCTCAAATCCCCTGGACGTGCAGTACGAGCAGTTCACGGCCGCTATCGGCCACGTAACGTGGCATTGGCCCACGTCGGAGACGCTGCAGGACCCTTTGGAGCTTGAAAATGCTGTTAAAACCACTCATTCCTTACGTGCAAGGCTGTACAAAGCCTTCCAGAAGGTTTTCCCTCTCACGGAGGACATGTACACCCAGTGGGTGTCAGACTGCGCCGCCAGAGGAGACAGTGAAGACCAATTGAAGTCCCTTTTGGAGCTTTCTCGAGCTGATTACTGGTCCGTTCCACTGACGCTGCAGTATCTACGACTCGTGAAGGAGAGTGGAGATGAAGAAGAGCTGGAGAGGGCAATGCAGCAGGCTCAGACGACGCTGGGAGCTCACTTTGCTAGGGGTCATGAGGTCTGGGCGCTCTGCCGAGAGCTCACGACGGACAAGTTCGACGAGATGGACGGGAAGGTGGAGCTGCAGAAGGAGAAGGCGATCAGAGAGCTTTATTGCAAGCAGATGCAGCTGCCGCTGGACCAGAACGACCTCGTCATGTCGGAGTTCCGGGCTTGGGACGCCTACAACACGCTGGATGCAGAAGCGGCGGGATCTGCCTTTGAGGAGGCGTCCAAGCGACAGAGTAAGCTGTTTGCACCGTTGATGAAGAAACTGCGCGGGTTTGAGGCCAGGATCAGCGCCGCTCCTGGGACGGAGGATGCCGCGGCGCCTGAACAAGCCTGGCTGCAGTACCTGAACTTTGTCAAGCACCGCGTTGCTCCGTTGATGTCGAGCGAAAAAACTGGGGCTTCATCTGAACAAGGCAAGCAGGTGGTATTGTGCTTGTATGAGCGAGCAGTGTCCGTCATGTGTCTGAGCCCCACGCTCTGGGCAAGTTATCTGGCATTCTTGGAGCCTGACGAGGTTGAGGCGAAGAAAGGAGGCCAAGACAAGCTCACAGTCGCCCAGCGAGCTATGCGGAACGTGCCGTTCGACTCGTCGGCCTGGACCGAGCTGCTTATTGAGATGGAGCGGAGTGGAAGGTCTTTGGAGGAGATTTCGCAGCTTGTACGGATGAAGCTGTTCGCTCGGTCCAGTCCGCCTATGGATCAGTATCACTTGCTGAACGTGTTGCTGACGTGGTGCGACGCCGTACGGCGCCACGCCTCCACGCACATTGTCGATGAAACCCTAGAAGAGACTGTGCAACAAGTGGAATCCTTGGTTGGCGGCGTTTTCTCGGAATGCGAGCAGTATTTGAACAAGGTGTTTCCGGACTTCCAGGAAGGTATGATGCGGTTGACAGAGTACCAAGCCAAGTGTTACTGGGCGCTGATGCCCCCAGAAGGGCCGCCCAGACGTACTCCTGCGACGGCAATGAAGGTCTCCAAGGTTGACGAGCTGTGGAAGAAGACGCTGGCTGGTCCTCTCGGAGACCAAGCTGCTGCGTGGCTTTCCTACTTGGAAGTTAGCCGACGAATGAGTGCGTTCGCAGTGAAGAACATTCGCGAGATGGTGTTTGACAAGGCTGCGCAACGTGTCAAGGACGCGCCGCTGGTTCTGGCTGAGGCGTGGCTCGTATTCGAACGAGAAAATGGCGACTTGATGAATTATCTTCGAGCCCGACAGTACCACGTGAAGCACCAGACAACTGCGCAGGCTTCGGCGGCTGTAGCCCCCGCTACGAGCTCAGCAAACCTTGGTGTGGACAGGAAGGCTAAGAACGCCAAGAAGCGCAAGGCTAACACTCCCACTGAAGGAATCAAGCACGCCAAGATGCCTGCAGCAAAGCGTGCAAAGCCTAGTGGGGGTAAAGCCGAAGGTGATGGCGCTACGCCTATGGATGTCGACAAGCCCAAGCCCAAGCCAGCGGAAGTTGTGGAGAAGAAGAAGGTCCACGAGAGTCTGACGAATGAGCACACGCTCTTCTTGTGCAACGTGTCGAAGGATGCGAGTAAAGAAGACATCGAGGCGTTGTTCGACGATATCCCGACGTTGAAAGACGTTCGGCTCGTTGTGAAGGCCCGTGGTGAGCGAGTCAAGTCGCGTGGCATGGCGTACGTGCAGTTCTCGGATGAAGCGGGCGTCGAGACAGGGCTCAAGAAGGACGGCGTTCTCCTGGATGGGCATCCTCTGCGTGTTGAGCGCTCCAAGCCGCCTGCAACGTCCGCGTCGACGCCTGCTGCTGGTAAACAAGGCCGTGAAAGCTTCTGGAAGACCGATCCAGTGACGCTGTTTGTAGGGGGCCTGATTCGCGAAAGCTCCAAGGATCAAGTGACCGAGGAGCAGCTTCAGGTGGCTCTTCAACAGGCGATGCAAGAGTCGGGTGGCCTTGTGGTGGTCACTCGCGTGTCCATCTTGAAAGACCGACACGGGAAGCTCAAGAACTACGGTCTCGTGGAAGTGGCCGAGCCCGCGCAGGTCGAGCTCTGTCTGGCCAATGTGTCTGCGTTGCAAGGGAAACTAGGCGAGCAAGTGACGATGAAGCCTTCGCGCTTTTCGATCGCGCATATCCTCGAGCAACAAGAGAAGCAGCACAAGCAGAAACAGCAGCGGAAAGCGGGCGAAGAAGCAGGCAAAGGAGCCAACGCGCCGCACGCGCGGCCTTCAACGCGCCTCGCTGTTGGATCAGCGACGAGTTTGATGCCACGCGCACTCCGTCGGAAGCTGGCGGCGCAGAAGAATGCGGCCAAGAACGAGGCGGGAGCTGGTCCCGCGACTGTGACGCCCAAGAGCAACGAGGACTTCCGCAAGATGCTGTTCAACAAGTAGCGGAGGTTGGTATCATCGCTGGGAATGAAAGTGGGGTTTGCGACGCTCTGTGGTGTATTGACCTCGTTTTGTCGTCTTACGCAGGGTAGCAAAGCGCGAGTCCGGTGCTGAATTTCTTGCAGTTGGCGCCTTTTTCGCACTTTGCGTTCTCTTCGCAGTGACCTCAGCGCCGCACCCCACCGTCGCCGGCGTCCACACAGCTTGTGCCACTGCCGGTTTTGGTTGGCATTGACGTTGAGGTTGCTTTCATTGGAGCTGCTGATTCTACCGGTGCTGGCGCAGTGGTTCGTCCGGCGTCCGCTGCCGGAGTAGCTCGGATCGTCGACTTTGGTCCTTGCTGGGCAGCCACGCCGTCGAGCGACGTCATGAGCAGCTTCAGCGTGGCGTTTCAATGCGGCTTCTCGACAAGATCGCCGGGTCCCGTGACAGGATCGCATGTGGTGTAGTGCGGCATAGGAAGCTGTATTGGGATCTCTACTTAGCGGGCCTGGGCGAGCAAATGGAGCTGTAGACGCTCAGCTCCTTGCAGTACGCGTCCGAGTCGGCGCACGCGGTGTTGCCGGCGTAGAAGATGCCGCCGCATTGGCCGAACATCTTGACGCCGTCCACGACGGGCGGCGCGACTGGAGGAAGCGGAGCCTGCGTTTCCGGCGGGAAGGTGACCTCGTCCGCCGCGTTGTCACTACCGACGGCCGATGCATCCAGAAAGCCGTCGGCGACGTCGGAACTTGAGAATGCGCTGCTGTGTCCGTACTCACTGTCGTCCAGCAGGCTTCCTGAATTGTCGGCGAGGTCCACTGCTGCCACCGTCACCGCCATCGCCACACCCAGGAGGAAGAGCTTCTTGAGCATCTTGGAGGACTTGGCGACTTGGGCGATGCAAAACGGAAAATGACCGATAGGAAACGGTCTGCGACGACGGACTCGGCACCTTTGACACTCTCAATAACATTAGGAATAGTTACTCTTGATATGACTAGCTAGCGGACTCAGAGCTCGAGTCGGATGACCTTCTCCGTGGGCCTGGATTCCGGGAAGCACACGGAGATGAAGTCACTGATCTTCTTGCAGAAAGTGTGCTGCGCACACTGCGTCTCGCCGAGGTAGTAGAGCCCGCCGCACTGGGCCCACGCCTTGACGCCGGAAGTGTCGCCGGCTGCCGGCGCGCTGGCGTCCTCTACACTGCTCTGCGTCTCAATGACGTTGTCGGACTTGTCGGAAGATGCCGGTCCGGCCGTGTCGGAGCTGTCGGCCGTCGGAGGTTCCGGGACGGCGACGGACTTGTCGCTTCCATTTCGGAGGTTCGAGGCTTGAACCACGTCGACCATCAGCAGCAGCGCCAAGAAAGTCAGGAACGTCACTACGAAGCGGAGCGACGTCATTTTGGCAGTGGATATCTTTGTATCGGAGACCGACGCGCTCGGAGACCGTGTGCCGTCGAGACTGAGAATCGGCGAGTGACGTACAGCTGGCCAAGGAATCTACTGAGTTGGTCGCTTGGATTCGCACTGTCAGACTTGATGGCCGTGCTCCTCACCATTGTCATCCATTTGCTGTTTAGAGAGACCTCCGAGATATGACACTGTACCAAAATCCCAAATTATGGGTACCGGATACCCGGCTCTGCGATTGCGATATGTGGACAGGACCTTGACCATGTCGGCTGGATGTTCCTCGTATTGGCTCCAACACATGCCCGTGTGGCTGCAGACTAACCAGCCTACTTGTGCATCTACGAGCACAAGCGAAGCAGTTTGGCTGATGTTTTGTGGATTCGGAACTCGATCGGCCAATTGGTTCCAACTCAAGACGGTGACCTGGAATGGAGAAATGGATACAGCGTGTCCTACGACTCGCCGATATGGAGAGAGAGGCACGATTTGCATCGTGGTAAGGACAGCGAGCAAGCTGCTGTGGCCCACAACGGAGCAGTGCGTCCTTCCTGGCTCGAACGTGACCATAGAGTTCTCGCGGCGTCGTCGTTGGGAAGGCTCGCTCCTTTTGTACCAAGACATCTTATCCCCAGCCTTTTTTGGTCGGCTCGATATCAAGCATCAACATCGAGCAATGCATACCGCCACCTTCCCGCGTGCGACGCGACTCGGAAAAATTGCGATGCTTGCGTTCATCGTCATGGTGCTCGTGTGAATCAGGTTACTACTCTGCCTACACGCTATCGCTAGGTAGACACCGCGGTTCGAATCGGGTCGGGTCAATGGTGCATGTAGTGCCTTCGACGCACTTGAACAGCGTGTAGAACAGGTAGCCGCCGCACTTGGCATTCAGCGGCAGCGCGTACTGCTTGCACCAATACAGCTCGCTGGATCTCTGTGCCTCACAATGATAACCGGAAACGCAGTTCAGTTTGGTGTCGTCTCCGTCCGGCAGCGGCCCGACCCAGTAGCGAGAGTAGTCGAAGCCGGCACCGCCACACGCTTGCTCTCCGGAGATGGCGGCGGTTTGATAGCCGAACTCCACGATACCGGCATCTTCGACGTCGCTGGAAGCGGAACTGCTGCTTGATACGTTTTGTCTGGCGCCGGCATCCACTTGGATTCCGCCTACAAAGTCGAATGCTGTCACCACCGCAGCTGCACCAAAGAGCGCAAGGTTACGGTTCACCATGTTGGTTGTCCAAGAAGTTTATGAATGGGGATCAAGGTGAAAGCTGTTCATTTATAGCGAGCACGACGCGGTGCTGGGTGCAAAACGAACGGTAAGGGTTTGCCTTTAGATTTGTTGTGGATGCTGGTGCGATGTTGGTGCAGCGCAGCTAATAGATATGCTATCTTGTGTTTTACCACTCGGCAGCTTGGATTTAGGCGTCGGCGGGGATACACTGCGAGTACCAGGCATTGTGGTACTTGCACACGGCACCGGCGGCGCAGTTTGTCAGCCCATGGTAGCCGAGACCACCGCACTGCGCCCAGAGGTTCGCGGCATTGTCCGAGCCCTTCACGAGCTGGCACTGGAAATACCACGGATTAACGATCTCGCACTGATAACCAGGCGTGCATGCCAGCTTGGTCGACCAGTTTGCAGAGACCCCGTCCGCGAAGTACTTCGTATAGTCAAGGTTAAGACCGCCACACTGCTCCCAAGCAGCAACGTCTCTCAGTTGTGCTGCCGGCGACTCCGTTTGATTATTTGCTGGCAGCGGCGTAGATACATCGATATTTGCCCCAGGCGCGTCCGTGGCGTCGGTCGTGGGCGAGTCCGTGGTCGCCGAGGAGGCCGTGCTGCTTGACCCGACGGGTTCCGTTGCAGCGGGAGTCTCCGAAGCAGAAGCGTCCGAGGATGGCGTCGTTGTGCTCGGAAGCTCGGTGGTCGGCAGCTCGGTCGGGACATCGCTCACTGGCGCGTCCGTGGCGTCGGTCGTGGGCGAGTCCGTGGTCGCCGAGGAGGCCGTGCTGCTTGACCCGACGGGTTCCGTTGCAGCGGGAGTCTCCGAAGCAGAAGCGTCCGAGGATGGCGTCGTTGTGCTCGGAAGCTCGGTGGTCGGCAGCTCGGTCGGGACATCGCTCACTGGCGCGTCCGTGGCGTCGGTCGTGGGCGAGTCCGTGGTCGCCGAGGAGGCCGTGCTGCTTGACCCGACGGGTTCCGTTGCAGCGGGAGACTTTGAAGCTGTGGTACCAGACGTTGCTATTGCCGGAGATTGTGGTAAGTTGGAATTGGCAGGTTTGGGTGTGGTATCACGCATTGAAGATGCAGTTGGCGTCGGTTCCTCGGTTAAGGAACTATCGACAAGGATATCGTCTAGGTCGTCGTTGTTCTTGCTTGCATCTGTGTAGTTGTCAGCCCCCCAGTAGTCATCTGCCTGTGAATCACCCTCTGCAGAGGTGAAGTTGTCCAGGAACGCAGTCTCGTCGGCATTCTCCACCAGCACGCGTCCTTCGTCACTCGATCGTAGGTGCTCCGCCTTCACGTTGTCGACCGCCGTCATGGTTGCCGTAGCCGCCGCCGCAAGGCCAACGATGACGCGCAACTTGGTCATCTTACTGCAGTCAGTCCTGGTAGTTGTGGTCGCTCCTTCCGGCCGAAGGCAAAGTGACAACGACCCAGCCCCACGCTCCTCGCCGTGCGACAGCCACTCTTGGCCACATCCAACGCCTCTCTTCAGCAGGACATCGAAGTCCGTTCACTTATCCCGTTCAACGCCCAGGAAGCCGCTGGATTAGATCAAGTTGAAGTTAATGTAGCCATCTTCAAATGATCACCGCAGACGGACCAAAGTGGTCCACACAATGACACAATGACACAAATGCTGGCTGATTGGTCGTAGCTGCAAAGCGACTCGATGGAGCATGACGCCGTCCCCGCCGCAGCGCAGATCTCCCAGGCTGACATCATCGAGCGCCAGGCTGAGAGTATCGCGAAGCTGCAGAGGCAGGTGAAGAGAGGCGGAGAGTACAAGCAGCTGACCAAGTCCAAGCTCAAGGAGGCGGCCGCTAGACTCAAGGAGTACCGACTGAGAGTGGAGGCGCTGCTTCAGGAGACGGAAACGCTCAAGAAGCAGGTGAAGGAACAGGATAAAACGCTGAAACAACAGCAAAGACAAGCAGCGAAAGCCAAAAAGCACGTCAAGAATGCGTCGACTCAGACGGAGGCGAAAGCGATGAGGACGCGCACGAGTCAGACCACGTTAAGTGGCGACGTGGTGAACAGGAGGACGATGAAGGACAGTGCAGTGCAGACAGAGAAGGCTCAGGTGGACGTTTTGACGCCGAAGAGGAAGAGAGGAAGAGATGCCGCGGCTGGGGAGGACGGGAAATTGGTGCCCAAGTTGTCGCGACAAGTGGAGCTGGACAAGAAGGTGGACGCGAAGCAGATGGTCAGTGCAGTGTGGAAACCGCAGCCCCTACTGATGAATGAAGAAGTTGGCAGTGCGTTCCTGCATGAAACAAGCGCTGCGTTGGACGCTGAATTGGCCTTCAGTGAGTCGGAGGAGGAAAGCGGATCATGCGAGACGATGGAGATCGACAGTGGACAGGAAGCTGCAAGTGAAGGTGCTGGAGCTGCTGGAGTGAGAGCATCGGCTGGGTTTGATGCGACGCTGCTGGAGGAAATTGACAAGGAATTGCAGACCAGCAGTGACGAGGAAGAGGAGGGTGCAAGTGCAGGTCCAACGCAGAGAGGACCAGAGTCGGCGGGTAAAAGCACAGTGGATGCGATGAAGAAGAATGCAGCGACTGATAGAGCGTCTTCGCTGCTAGGCAGAGTTGATGCTGCAGTATTTAGTGAAATCGACAAGGATCTGGAGACCAGTAGCGACGAAGACGATGGCGATCCAAGCGGGAAACAGGCAGGTGGAGCAGCTCCGACTGGCGGAGACTCCGTGCTTAAAGACAACGTCGAAGCCTCTGGTGGTGCTCTACAAGAAGTTGGGAATCGTCAGGCTCAGGCTGCCCAGAAGACCGCAGCAGAGGTTCCACGACTGAGTGGTCTCGATCCTGCAATTTCCAGCGCAATCGACAAAGATCTGGAATTCAGCAGCGATGAAGAAGAGCAAGAAGGCAGCCGCAGCCTCGACACGGATACAAAAGCTAAACCGGCCGGTCAAACCACCTCAACCGAAGTCGGTGCTGCCGTTGTTCCTCAAAGCAAGCCGACGCCCATGTCCATCGACGACGAGCTTGACGATGAGTTTGCAGCAATGGATTCGGACTCGAGCAGCGACAGCAGTGATAGCGATTCCAGTGACAGCAGCGACAGCGACTTCGAGAAGAACAGAGATGATCCCATGACTGGCGATGCTGACAAGAACAAAGCGAGTGTGGCGGTCAATGGGGCTGATGCTCAAGCAGACAAGAACCTTCCTGAAAGCAGCAGCTTGTTAGCCGTAGCATTAAACCGCATTACTGCGGCGCAAGATGCTGCTCGAGTTTCTCTTCAACAGACTGCGGAGAAGGAGCCAGCACCAACTGCGGTACAACAGCAGGTCGAACGAGCACTTACCATCCCGAACGAGTCCGTTGTTGGAACAATACCCGTCGAAGAGGAACCACTCACGACAACCGAAGAAGTATTCTCTCCTGTGGTCGAACAACAGACACAACCTCTAGCTTTCCAGCCTTCACAGTTGGACGCTAGCGCAGCGACAACCAATGGTGACAAGCAGCGGAATGAGTCCACAGATACCTCGCCTTCTTCCAAGAGTACCGACCAGGAACAAGTCCCGGACGCGATCTCTCCGTCGAAGCCTGGGGTCGAACAAGCCACTTCCGCTACCGCAAAGCCTGCATCAAGCGATGCGAGCTCATCAACCCTCCCTCCATCGAAGGCTCCAGAACCCGAGGAACTTGCAGAAAAGCAGACCCAGCCGAACGACGATGTCTCGGGCAGTAGCTGGAACAAGTCGGACGCCGTACCGGTGACAACTGCTGCATCGAACGAGCAGGCTGCCAAGCTTTCTTCGCCTACGAAGGGTAATGTTGTCGGGAAATCTCGGAAAGCAGATGAAGCCAACTTGGATAAAACCCGAGCCACCTCGCAGAAGAAGGTGAAACTCTCGAAGGATGGAGAGGAAGCCAAGACCCCGCGAGCGGCTGCAGCTGTAAAGAAGAAAGCTGCGGCATCAACTCAGACCAAGGAAGAGCGGCGGATCAAGAACTCCCTTACAGCATTCAAGCAAGTCATCGTGTTGGGTAAGGGCGAAGAAGCTGACAAGGAGTATGCCCGACGAACCATCACCGTGTTGGTGAACCAGAGCTCCAAGTTCATCGATACGCATCTTCCTCACGTGGTAAGTGGCTCACCGCAGTGCCCCCTGGTCTATACGTTTGTCCTGACCTTTTGTGCTTTGCAGAGGACGTTGTGTCAGGTACTCGCCGAGGCGTACCGGAAGCTGGACGTGTCCCCCATGATGGTGGTTCGTGGCGCTCTGGGTGTGTTCCGGACGCCACGCTCCCGACGATTGCTGCAGGAGAACACGATGGGCTTGAGTTGGCTTTGCAACCAGCTCCTGGTAAGGCTGATGTGCAGCGGCGATCGAGTTCTGGACGATGATGTTCCTGCTTCGTTGAGTTTGTCGCTGGTTCACGAGTGCTTGCTTCATCTTCGAGGTTTGCTCGTCGAGGATCGAGCCCATCTCGGCGACGGCTTGTCGGAAAGTAAACTGCAGGTGGCCGTTGCAACGCAGAAGGTCAACGTAAGCCACGACAAAGTGTTCCTGGCGCACATCTGCGCTCTCCACACGTACCTGTGCCAGTCCACGGGGCAATTAACTCGCTCGCGAGTGCTGCTCTTCGACGTGGTTCGAGCCAATTTGAACATCAGAGGACTCTACTTCGCGACGGCGATGGTGGAAGTCAACCCTGCGATCTTGAAGCGCGAGTTCGACGAGCACTGCGTTGAACGCCACTGGCTGTTGAAGGAGACGTTGCAGCAAGCTCTCATCTTCATCTCGAGCGTCGCGGCTGCCAATGAAGAGCTCTTGCTTCACCAATCGAGTCTCACGATGATCCACCGCATCGCCGAAGCGATGGAGATGCCAGAGCTCGAGGAAATCGATGGCAGCGACCCGAGCTTCTCCAGGGCGTATCTGGAGAAGCTCTTCGCCAAGTTCGCTACGACTTGTGAGGCTTCAAGCGCTGAACCAGCAGTGCAGTTCTTTGAGATGGCCAAGAGTCTGGAACTGTGCACGGCAGCCTTCGGTCTGGAGCGCACTGCCGAGTTCTTCAGTATCGAGCGATGCCAAGAACTATTCAACGCCGCGAGTGTTGATGTTAAAGGAGGGATCATTTCTGTTGTGGGTCATATTGCGATGGCGACGGCACCGAAGACGACGGCGATGCAGGAACTCAAGACGCCTAGCGGACAGTTCGTCAAGAGCTTCCTCGACTGGTTGGGCCACATCTTCTCGACCGAGGCAGCGGACGAGAAAGCTTCATCTGAGGATCGTTTCAAGCTGCGTCTCAAATGCGCGACGGTGTGCGTTGACTTGGTCCTCGAGTACTCTGCAAGTTCAGGGCTGAAGGCGCGACGTCGGGTGCTGTGTGCAGTGGTGGAATGGTTCGATGCCATGTCACCAGCTGAATTGATCGACTTGCCGGCGACGTTCTTGCGACACCTTCGACTTGCAGTGGTGGCCACTCGTCCTCAAGTGGTTCCACGACCCACGCAGGTGAACGAGACGTGGCAATGAAGTGGTTGCGAAACGGACCCTCTCAACAAGCACCAGTTGCTATTGTCTTGTCTTCGCGTCATCTGCAAGGGAGTCATTGCATTGGACTTGCAGGGATGGAGTGGTTACAGCACCCCCTCCACTGTTCTAGTTCTTGTGCGGTAACGACCGAGTATCGGGTGTCCCTTGAAGGAGGCGACGGCCACTCGACAAGAATCAGTGGTGAAAGGACGGCTGGCCTCGAAGTTGGGAGGAATTGAGATGGAATCCGAGACTCCGGCAGAG
>JAABLK010000024.1:82829-95619 GCA_012295415.1 Phytophthora chlamydospora
AGTGGTTGCGAAACGGACCCTCTCAACAAGCACCAGTTGCTATTGTCTTGTCTTCGCGTCATCTGCAAGGGAGTCATTGCATTGGACTTGCAGGGATGGAGTGGTTACAGCACCCCCTCCACTGTTCTAGTTCTTGTGCGGTAACGACGTGTCCCTTGAAGGAGGCGACGGCCACTCGACAAGAATCAGTGGTGAAAGGACGGCTGGCCTCGAAGTTGGGAGGAATTGAGATGGAATCCGAGACTCCGGCAGAGCTATCGGCTGAATCGCCGGAAGTGACAGAGCAGCTGGATGACGTCGTTCAGAACGAAGAGGAGCAGGCCACGCCAGTTGAAGCCCAGCCCGCCGAAGATCCGGAGAGTAACGAGGAGCAGGGCGATGCTGTTCCCGAGGAAGAGGTGATGGCGCCTGAAGAAACGGTGACGGAGGACGTGGTGGGAAGCAGTGAAGACCCGACTCTACAAGAGGAGCAGCAAGACGATGCTGTTCCTGAAGAAGAGGTGACGGCGCCTGAAGGACCTGCTGGGGAAGGTGCTCTGAAGGAAACCGCAGAGGAGGCTTCGAATCAAGCCGAGGCGGCTGTCTCGGCCGATCAAGTTGAGGTGAAAGAGGTGGCGTTCAAACTTGCTGCCAACGAGGCCGAGCCGCACCAAGCGTTGGACATGGATTCGCTGGAGCAAATCGTCCTCCCCGAGTCTCCCATGCTGAAGTCTTCAAAAGCGCTGAACAGGACCGCCAGCCGCCTCCTCGGGTCTTTCCGGCAAGGGATGACGAGGAAGGAGCGCGTGGGGTCCATGGTGACTCTGGCAGAAAACAAGTCGCGGAAGGATCGGCTGGGGGAAGGCCTCAAGTCGGCTTTCCAGGCCAGTATGGACGACATCGGCGCTCTCGGTATCGGCATGCAGCTGTACTTCATGCTGACCAAGTACTTGAGCGTGGCGTTCCTCTGCATGGGCATCATCTCTCTGCCTGCGATCATGGTGAACTCGTTTGGCCACGGCATCACGAGCAAGATGGTCGACCCGCTTCAGCTCGCGTACTCGTCTATCGGCAACGGCGGCGTCAACAGCGACACGGCCGCGACAGCTCGTAGTTGTCTCCCGATCGGCGACATCGACTGCACTTGGGACACGGTCGACACGCCGCTGACGTCGAACCCCAAGACCGTCACGTGGATCGTCACCATCTCGGACGTGCTGTACTCGTCCGTCTTCATGGCGTTCCTGTTCTTCTACTCGTACCGCGCCAAGAAGGCGATCAAGGAGCATCAGAACAAGCACCTGACGCCGGCCCGGTACGCTGTGATGGTGCGTGGGCTGCCGAAAGACGCCACCGAGAAGGAGATCATGGAGCACTTTTCGAACCTGTACGACCTGAACAAGACGGAAGACTATCGCAAGCTGTGGTTCGGCTGCTGCTGGGGAAGAAGGCACAAGCTCAAGCGGTCCCGCTCCAAGAAAGCCGTCAACAGGAACCTCGTGTCGAACGTCGATCACCTGGAGAAGTCGACGACGATCAACAAGGAGCTTTACAAGGACACGTGGATCGCTGAAGTGAGTGTGGCGCACCCGACGGGAGGACTGCTGCGCACCTTCCTGTCCATGGAGCATCTGAGCCAGAAGAAAGAGGAGACCGAGCTGCTTATTAACACTCTGGAAGCGGAGAAGAGCATCTCGCCCATGGACTTCAAAACTGCCGATGAAAAGTTGATTCACGCTTCGAGGAAAAAGCTGGACAAGATCTTGGATCGAATTGACAAGAAGACGAGGAAGATCTCGGCTCTCAAGGACGTTCTCCCCGAGACGGAGGAGGCTGCCGAGAAGAAGAAAATGAAGGATAGCAAGTCTACAACCATGACGTCCAAGGAGAAGCTGGCGGCTGCTGCGAAGGCCGCAAAGACCGCGGCCACGAACACCCAGCAAGCGTTTGACTGGGAGGGCTGTGAATGTGCTTTCGTGGTGTTCAACAACCTGGAATCACGCCGCAGGTGTCTTCAGGACTATCGCCAGTCGTCTCACTGGCTACCGAGTAAATGGCAGCCAAAAGAGCTTCGCTTCCGAGGCGCTTTCCCGCTTATCGTGGTCCCCGCTCCCGAGCCGTCCAACATCTTGTGGGAGAACCTCGAGGTGACCAACCGAGGCCGTTTCTATCGACAGTTCGTGACCAATTTCGTCACGGTGTTGCTGCTCGTGATCTCGTGCGCCATCATCTCGGCGGCGCAGTCGACACAGGAGCAGTTCGCCAGCAAGATGCCGCCTGATGGCCTCTGTGATCGAGCTCTTCCGGCGGTGTACTACGCAGACACGTCCTTCTCTTTGAACGCTCAAAAGAAGCCCATCTTGTGGTCACTGGCTTGGGATCAGAATGCCACGTGCAGCCCAGGAAGCTCTGGAGACACGCGCTATCATATCGCCTACAGCAACGACATCAAGAACGAGTTGGACGCCACGAGGTTGTCGTACGGCTCAGCGTATCCAGACCCGGAGCGGTGCGTGGACCCGTGCATCTCGGAGTCCAGTACGGATCAGTGCAACACGCTGCCGTGCTTCTACTACAACGACCTGGTCAAGTCTGACGGCATGACTTGCGAAACGTACGAAGCTAGTCACGTCTTGTATTGCTTCTGCTCCACAGCTTTGACGAGTTCTATCACCAAGTACGGCTTTGTCGACGGCCCTCAGAAGCTGTGGGACAACGTGCCGTGTCGTAGCTTCACGCAGGACTACTTGGTGAAGAACTCGTTCATCATGTTGGCTGCTGGCATCGTCGTGATCGTCAACTTCCTGCTGAATACCGTTCTGCGGATGTTCGCGGTCTTCGAGCGTCACACGAGTGAATCAACCAGGACGATTCGAGTGGCCATTCGCATGTTTGGCGCGCAGTTCCTCAACACGGCGCTGATCGTCATCATCGTGAACGCTTCCTTTGGTTTACGAACCGTTCCCGTGGCGAAAGAGCTGCTGGGAGGCAAGTACAAGGACTTTGAGCGCGGCTGGTACCCCACAGTCGGCATGGGGATCGCCACGACGATGCTGCTTAACGCCTTCTTGCCGCAGTTCACGCTCTTCGCGCAGATGTACATCGTGTCGCCCGTTTATCGCTGGTACAAGCGCCGCTCGATCCGCACGCAGGCCAAGATGGACAAGCTCTACGCCGGCCCCAAGTTCGACATCTCGCAGCGCTACCCGATGGTGCTCAACTCGGTGTTCGTGACGATGGTCTTCTGCGGTGGCTCACCCATTCTGCTCTTCATCGCCACCGTCGCCAGCGCCGGTGTTTACTGGTTCGACAAGCTGTCGATTCTGCATCTCTACAGCGTTAAAACAACGTACGATGAGATTCTCGGTGAGGTGACGTTGCAACTGATGCCGTGGACGCTGGCGCTGCATTTAGGCTTCTCGGCCTGGATGTACGGCAACTCGGACCTGTTGAAAGGCAGCATGCTGGACTTAACGTGGCTGCTGAAGACCGTGGGGCTGTCCTCGGTCCTTAGGGACAACCCCAACGCCACATCCGAGCAGCTTTACCAGATTTTAACGGAGAAAGTGGGCGAGTATGACGTTCTGGGCAAGAACGGCTTGTTGGTCAAGCTGGTTTACTCGCACGTGCTGCTCATGACGGTGCTCTGCTTCATCGTCACGTTCGGGCTCTTGCTGTACACGATCTTCGGCCAGTTGGTGTTCGTCGTTCTCGGTCAGATGCTCGCGATCCTCAAGCAAGTGGCGCTGATCCCCGTGGAGTTGGTCCGGTCCCTGATCTCCAAGGAGGAGGACGACTCGCAGCCCAAGGAGACGGACGAGCTCCATGAAAAGGAAAAGAAGCCCGTCGTCATGCTGCCCGAGTTCACGGAACCGTTCCTGAAGTCCGTCTTAAAACGGTACAGACCCGACGAAGGTCTTGGCTTCCAGCTAGACAAGATGGACAACACACTGGAACTCACGTGTGTGTGGCCGGAAGACATGGTGCACGAGAACGGCATCGAGCGGGTGGCTGGGGAGCGCAAGCTGACGTGGGAGACCATGCAGGCCCCTGTAAAATCTTACGCTATCGAAGCCAACGAAAAGTACAAGTTGGCGGTGGAGCGGATCTCGGAAGCCTGGGTTTTAGTGAAAAAGTCGCGGAGTCTGGAGCACAAGCCTCAACCCGTAGCCTTGGGCAAAGTCACGCCGATCGTGACCAACCAGCAGGAACACGAGGTGGAGACCGCAGTGACGGCAACGGAGCTCATCACAGTCGTGACTACCGAGTGCAAGAAAGAGGAAGAACCCGCGGCTGATTCTCCTGAAAGTACGCGACCGGAAGAGGCTGCCACTTTGGAAGAATCGACCTCGAATAACGCGGAAGACTCTCCTAGCGTTGAGGTTGGTGATGAATTGGCCAGCGAAGTGCTTGCTAGTGAGGAGGTTGCTGCACCCGTCGAGGCCGAAGCTGTTCAGGATGAAGCGGACGTTGAGGTGGCTGAAGAAGTGGCCACTGAAGAGATTGTCGAGGAAGTTACTGCACCCGTCGAGGCCGAAGCCGCTCAGGTTGAAGGCAGTGAAGAATGAAAAGGAGACAAAGCGTCTAGTTCCATTCCTTGATAATTTCACTCCAGTTGCAACATTTTCATGGATCCATTCTTCATATTTAAAATACTTTATTGTGTTGCAGAGTGGGTAGTGGGTAGCTACGACGCCGCTGGTTCCTACTCAGCATCCAGGCGGGTATGGTACATGATGTTAACTTCTTCTTCGTTGGCTTGCTATGTTTTTGTCATCGGCTTGACGTTCCAAGCGCAGGAGGACAAGCCGATGGCGAAGGCCTGGATGGGAGCCAGTGGGAACCTGAAGTCGAGCGCGAACTTGGACTTGGAGAACTTGCCGAACTGCATCACCACGCGGTTGTTGCCCGTAGGGTCAGGCACAGGACTCGTTGGACTGCCAGCCGGCTCTTCATCCAGCATCAGCATGAAGTTCTTGGCCGAAGCTTCACGGATGCGACCGCCGTGGAATTTCAGCATGAGCGAGTTCACCTCGGGGCACCACACAGGCAGCTTGCTACCGATCTTGATGCGGTCGCTCGTGGGCGTGTCGAAGGTGAAAATGTGCTGGTTCTTGTTGCGTGGCGACGGAGAAGTCATGAGCTGCGTGCTTGGGGTGCCACGCGGTGTTCCTCCCGAAGTGGTGACGCCACGACTCACCCGGGGGCACCAGACAACGCGGGACCGCTTGTCTTCCATGATGGCGGGGATGACAACCGAGAAGCAGCGCATCTCGGAGCCCACGACCCCCGCAGCTTTGGTGAAGTGCGAGATGTCCGCTAGAAGCTGACGGTCCGCACCTTCAATGGCTGTTGCAGCGGCGTCCTCGTTGATGTTACTGCACGTGTAGGTGCTGAAGCTCTGGTCACAGCCTTCACATCCGCAGCTGTACAGCTTAAAGTTGTGGTCCGTGGCTTTACGTAGCACGGCGCAGTAGTGTCCTGTCGGCTCGTCAGCTTCGCCCGACTCGGGGAAGTTCTCGTACTGCGAGATGTAGAAAGTGCCTCCGACTTGCTTGGCGCTGAGCAAGAACTGGTCGTTGTTCAAGTACATCTTGTACTGGTTCTTGTTGGTGCGCTCCACCGTCGAGTACGTCCACGACTTGGACTGGGTCGGACTTAGACACTCCTCCGCGAGGTATTCACGAGCATGACCACTTTCAAGCATGTCCATGTCTTCGAACGGCTCCTTGTGAATGGTGGTGCCCCATGCATTGCTCGTGACCTCCGAGGTGGGGGTACCGTCCTTCTTGACGTCGTCGTCCACAACAGAATTCAAGTGCGCCGACAGCATCTTGGAGGCTCGTTCGAGAAACCCGACCGGAGCCACATTGGTCCTGGCTTGGGTTTCTCCTTGTCTTGGCAGATCCGTGTCGATGGACAGGCCCGAACGAAGAGTCGTGTCTGCCATGGTCGCGACTGCGGGAGTACAAGGTCTCCCTCGCTCTCGTTGGCTTGGATAGTTGGCTTGGTGGAGTCTAGGCAAGTACGCTTGTGACCGGTGGAGAAGTGCTTGGTGTTGTGTAGTGGGTGCCAGGCTTTTTTAGACCAGATCACTGCTCTCGTTGCAGATTGAGTTATCCGTCCTCGGCGAGCGAGCGAGGACGAGAAGCCAGCTCCGGCCAGGTGGAAGTCTGCGTCGATCCATAGTATAAATACAAAGCGCGTTGGTTCCCAAGAATAGGAGGAACAACCAGGATGAGTGGCACGTTCTTATCTACAGAAAGAGGTGTGCAAGGCTAACCTGATAGTTTAAACTATTGGCTCGAACTTAAAAGTTTGAGCCACCGCAGCGCGAAGACCAAGAGCGTGGACTCGGAGTCTTATTCGCATTGGTTGCGTACACTTCAACCAAAATATGTTCTGGCAAAATCCTAAGGCGCCATGTTCTCGCTCAAATCGATCGATACTAGGAGAGCACTAGCTACCAACCCAACGGCATGCATGAATCATGCAGCATGACACTAGAACGAAGAGGGTCATGGGCACATTGGACGATCGATGGCTGCAGTGCACGCTCTATAACTGTATGTGCTTCAACTTCGCCAAAAATGCTCTTGGGCCGAAATTTCGTTTACTCAGCAAATCTACAGTTGTGGAATTGCTCGGTCTCCGGTAATCATGGATCTGCTCGCCCGTGGCTCGCGACTTGGGGCGCTTCCTTTCGCATCGCGCAATGCCCCATGGACGTCTCTGGGCTGTCGAGGGCTTCGGGATTTCCCCATCAAAATCCTGTGTCGCAACCAGAAGTTCATCCGCAAAGCTGCGGGAAGTTACTATGAGGTGGAGCGCGAGTGGAACTTGGGCATTGTGCTCCAGCCGTCCGAGGTCAAGTCGCTTAGAGCCCGCAACGCGGACCTGTCGACTGCGTTCGGCGCTTTCTACAAACACGAGCTGTTTCTGCATGACCTCAATATTCCTGGTACTTAAGCATCGCGGAGTTTTGCATTATATAGATGGTGTGCTAACCTAGAAATGCTACGTGTGGACATGGACAGTATGGCGTAATGGCCTCATTGGGCGCCCAGAGCCCACGCGGGTGCGCAAGTTGCTGGCCAACCGCTCGGAGCTCAAGAAGCTCGAGGAGTTTGCCAACCGGCCCAATGCTCAGCTGGTAAGAGGTGGGAACGTGGTGGAATCTTGGGAGGAGAAAGACTGATGCTCGTACTGGTACGGTAGATTCCGATGCGTATCGAGACTGGCAACACAGGCTGGATCAAGATCATCATGGCGGCGTGCTTCAAGCGTGGGCAAGTGGACAATCGCAGACGTGACGACGAACGAGAAGTCAAACGCCAGCTACGCGACTGGTAAAGAGGAGAAGACGAGAAAACTTGCCAGAAGCCCAACACCATTGCAAAATCAAAAAAAGTTTACGCATTGTTCTGCATTTCCCCGTCACACTCGAGTTAGCACTGGACACGGAGCTTGCCTCCATCGCTACACTGTAGTTTCGTCCTTCTGCCCCGTCAGTATCTGCTTTTTCTTCTTTCCTGCTTTTTTAACAGCAGCCGCCCGACTTCTTCTTGCCGCCTCCGTACGGGTCCACGATTTCCGGCAGCGCGTTGCTCTCGGCTGACGCCGTGGGCAGCGCCTGGCTGATTTGGATGAACAGGTCCGACACGTTCGTGTCCTCCTTGGCGCTCGTCTCGATAAACAGCGCGCCGATTTCTTCGGCGTAGGCCCGGGCCTGGGACGCCGGCACCTCGCGTTTCTCTTCCAGGTCGCTCTTATTGCCGGCGATAGCGATCACAATGTTGTCTGGCCCCAGCTGCTTCAGCTCCTTCACCCAGTTCTTCAGCGTCGTCAGCGATTGCTACAACAAAATAATACCACCACAAACTAGTCAGCGCTGTACTAATAGTAACACACAAATACAAATGATACACACCTTTCTAGTGATATCGTAGACAACAATGGCGGCGGCAGCTCCTCGGTAGTACATGGGTGCGAGGCTGTGATACTGTAAGTTTTGTAGCAGAAAGGAAATACATCAGTCAGTAAAGCAAGTTGCCGGAGCGAAGGGGAGTGGGTTCCAATAAAGAGACGGCAGTTGCCACCTTCTCCTGGCCGGCGGTATCCCAAATTTGATACTTGATGGGCGTGTCGTTGACCACGATCATCTTGGACATGAAGGAGGCGCCAATGGTGGACTCCGAGTACGGGCGGAAGTTGTTGGTCACGAAGCGCAGCACCAGCGACGACTTGCCCACGCCCGTGTCGCCCAGCAGCACCACCTTCACCTCGCGCGCCTTGCTGTTGCCTGCGTCCGCCATCGTCTTCGGTGTCTTCTCTATCTAGTCGCTTGTCGTTCTGTTTCTCTCGAAGTTTTCTCGCTCTTTCCGAGACAAACACTTTATTAGCCAATGGGAAATTGAAAATATGAGATTTGGGATTGGCTGAAAGAAGCATTACCTAACCGGGCGGAAACATCAGGCGACAGCAATTGCCGACACGCCCAGCAGCTTGCAACTCGAGTTTGCTGTCTGGCAAGGCTGACTTTGAGTTTGCTGTCTGCAGCACCTTGTATTAGCGCCACTACTACTGTAGCGAGCCAGCAGGAATGTAGCAAAAGTAACTTCACCTGACTGCGTGCTGCCAGGTTCGGCAAGTGTCGATTCCTCGGTGTCGTTAAGTAAGACTTCGCCTTGTGCCGGTATAGTCGACTGCCAGGCTGTTACACTAATCGACGAGAGAGAGCAACACCACGATGGTCAAGCAGCGATCCCGACGCGGACACCACGACGCGGATACATTTCATTGATCTTCTGACGTCGCTGCAACAGCAGCGTCTGAGTCCGACTTGGTATCAGACACTCCCGTAAAAAACGCCCACGTAATTACCTTTTTACGAAACGACTGGCTGGCGGAGTGGAAGCCGTCGCCCACGTGCGTCAGTTGCAGATTTCTTCAGTAGGAAATCGTGCCGATTGTGTTTGGAGTGTACAGACAAAGCATATTTGTACTGGTCGTCCTTTTATCCATGGTCCCGATGATTGTTATAACTCTAGAATTACACTGATCCAGTGATGATAATTATCCTGATGAGGGACTTTATCTTAGTTGTAGATTTTGGGCTGAAAAGCAGGAGTTGCGTGTGCGAGAATGATGAAAGTCAAGCTTTTTTTCTTAGGAAGTGCCGTCTGATCATGTTGAACATTATGACGACAATAAGCTGTTGAGCTCCTCTCGAGGGGCTCCTGAGACTCCACACAAAAACTTCTCCTCTTTTGCCTTGCATGTTGAAAAGGTAAAAACTCCTTGATGGCAGCACCCAGCGATCTTGAGGAGAATTACTCCTGGTATGACAGCCAGCAGTGCCGAAGCCAGCAGAGCTCGCAATCCTTCCACTGCATTGGTTTCGTGTGATCACTGTCTCAATTGACGTGTTGGAACTGCTGAAGACCGTTCCGCAATGCGATTGTGCACGCTGCTATCTGCTTGGGAGCAGTTTGGAAACCTCTCACGCCTTCTAACGGACAAGTGGCACGAATTCGCTTGCCAGCCATGCTTTCTCGATGCCACTTTGAAGTTTCCTTCATACCAAGAATCACCCTACCTCCACCATGACCAAAGTAAACACTGTCATCACCCTTGCAGCCGCAGCTGTCATGGCTATGACTGCCTTGGACAATGCTAGCGCCTCGAATGTTCGCAGACTCGACCATGAAGACAGCGGCTCGGCCGATATTGACCACTGGCTCGAGGGTTCTGGTGACGAATCGGATGCAAGCTCCTCCTCCGACAGCATGGAGCTCAACGATCTATCGGACGAAGCGTACACCGTCCCGAAGTACGGACAGTGCGGCGGCATCGGTTACTTTGGCAACGTCTTGTGCTCGCGAGGCTACGTCTGCGTGATCTCAGACCCGTGGTTCGCTCAGTGCCTGCCTGCTATGACAGAGCAGTCCTGGGGTAAGAAGAAGAAGTCCAGCCACCCCTCCAAGTTTCTCCTCGCGGACTACGAGCTCTTGGTCGACGAAGCTTCGGACGCTTCGGACGCTTCCGACGTGGTTCCAGCCTGGGAGCAGTGTGGAGGCAAGGGCGTCGACTTTGACTTCACAAGTGACGACTCGCTTCCCGATGACGAGACGCCGAAGAAGGAATGCGAGGAAGGCTACACGTGCGAAATCGTCAACGAATGGTACTACCAGTGCCAACCGCTGCCCGACCTCACGGGCGTCAAGCTTTGGGAACAGTGCGGCGGCGAGGACTACAAGGGCCCGACCGAATGCACCACCGGAGCTGTGTGCAAGAGCTTCAACGAGTGGTACTCGCAGTGCGTCCCGAAGGAGCAAGAGTTCTCGTAGGTATACAAAACTTCATGTTTTCGATCAAACTAACTCCTCAGTAAATACACGAATTGAAACCAAGGACACAAACGTTTTTTGTAACTTACAAATACCCAAGTGAAAGCCATTCTGCTTTTTGTCTCTTCGCCGATAATGCTGCGCGACGACGCCTCGCGCCGCCGCCAGCGGCGCCTGACGCTGCTACAGCGTGCGTTCATGGTGCTGCTGCTGCTCATCTGCCTCGCGAGCGACTACTTTCTCTTCCAGCAGTACGTCTTCCCGCCCGTAAACGCTTGCTATGGCAAAGCAGACGAAGTAACGGATTTATTTCTGCTTTTTAGTGCGTATCTGCTGGACTACAGGCTGCTGCGTCACCTCGTGGACTCTGCTGCTCACGGTGCTGTTGCATTCTGCTGCTGGGTCATTTTCCTGCTGCAGACTGAGAAATGCAAAGAGTCTGAGGCTGCGGGTGACGACTGGAGCTGCTCCGGTATTGACATGGTAAAAAAGTGCTTTTTCAACGCCGTCACTGCGTCGCTGCTGGACGTCGACCATTTCATCGCTGCTGGGGCGCTGAGCCTCGCTGGGGCGACGCACTTACAGGGTCGACCTTTTGGCCACGCGGTTACCTTCATTATTGTGGTGGCGTTGCTGGTCGCTCGATGGTCGAGAAAATGCCAAGCTAGAAAGCGTCGGTACCGGGTGTGCTTCGTCGTGATCGCGTGGTTAAGCCACCAACTCCGAGACGGCATGCGGCGCGGCCTCTGGTTCTGGCCCTTTGGGTCCACGCCGCCTATCAACTACTTGCTCTACTTGGTGATGGAGGAGTCGCTGCCTTTTGTGATGGCCAAGTGGTGGCGAAAGGCCCCGGCGATGACCGAGATGGAGAAGCTGGAACTTGCATTGCAGAAGGCTGACGACGAATCCGAGGAAGAGTCTGATGAAGAGGCTAATAGCAGAGACGAAGAGGAGGGCTCGAGGCTGCTAGCTTCGGCGGACACGAAGGAGCGACCCGCTTCACCTCGCCACATCAACATGATCGTCTAAGGCGAGGCGGTTGCTTTCCTGGTGCATGTACATATCGGGTAGATTATCTGCATCTTGAGGTTCTTGTTGAATATGTTTTGTTAGAGCTTGCTGCTGCCTTTCTTTGATTCCAGCACAACGTATAGCAGCTTTATCGCATGCGTGAAGCTTCTTGGAGTGCTCAGTCTAAAGATGGTGCCTTTCAAAACTGCTATGGGATGCGAGTGCGTTGCTCCAACAAAAATTGTAACAGCAGCAGCCAGCCAGCCAGAGTTGTGTTTGCATTGAGTCGCACTTTGCAATCCTCCACTGCCTGCAAACGATCCCCACCACCAACTTGTTCTCAAGCTACGCGCGCAGAATGGCCAAGCTGAGTATGCTCTTTGTCTTTCTCGCTGCTGCAGTCGCGTTCGACTCTGCCAATGCCGCCAACCTGCGCCAGTACAACGCAGACCGCTTCTTGACCATCACGGAGACAAGCGAAAGCGGCTCGACCGAGTTTCTGACCGAAGTTGACAGCAGCATTGACAGCTCAAACTTCCTTGACAGCAGTGAACCCGTAGATCGCTTCTGGGTCGAAGACGAGATCGAGGCAAGTGTTGATGGATTCACTGTCCACAGCCTCGACGCCAGTGAAGAAATTGACGATGAGTCTAGCGACGCGGTCGATGATGACCTCGAAGATAGTGGAGATGACAGTGAAAACGAAGTGACCTCGCCGTATCAGCCTGGCACCGTCAAACCTGCTCCAATCGACGACTCGACTGGAGGAAGTCACGAGTTCGACAAGTCAACCTTGACGTGGTGGAAGTAGGAACAATAACTAAATCACTGTTTTCTAGAATATTTCCTTCCAATATTTAGCATTGAATGACTTTACTGCATTCCCAGCGGCACCAACGAGCCAAATATCGGCGCCATCCTGACATGATATTCTGTGCCTTTATCGCAGTTTCCTAATCCGTTTCCAGAGACTCGGTGTTCTGAAAGATGAAACTTACGATGGAGTGTTGAGACCGAGCATGCGAATGTGCTGCAGTTTCGTGCTTCAGTCTGACATTGTGCTCGTTATACAGGCAAGAAACTCAGTTTCTTGCTCGTTCTCATGGATATCGCAACTCTATTTGTGAGGCGAGTTTGGGTGGGCTCCAATGGTGACAGCTTCGCCACCACACCAAGCAGCAGAACCCCAACCATCTCATCTTCAGTTTCCCAGCTCTCACTCCCAACGTCTCTAGAGGAACATTTCTGGAGCTTCGTCTGAGATCGAGCAGTAGCAGGCAGAACCACCTTCTAGTGAAGACCTCCACTTCAATCACTTTCCATTTCCTCACGGCCCGGACACTTCTCCGACCGACCTCCGCGAAGTTTCCAGCACCCCCCACGGCCCACCACCACCATGACCAAGTTGAACATCATCCTCAGCTTCGCTGCCGCCGCTGCCCTGGCACTCA
>JAABLK010000250.1:0-38820 GCA_012295415.1 Phytophthora chlamydospora
GCCATACGAGAACAATGAGAGATGACTGTCAAAACTGTAATCTTCCAGTTTGTGAACAGCTGCGCGGGTCCATTCAAAGTGGCGTTCTTGAAGGAGGGCTTGGAAGGGTGCGACTCCAAGGTGTGGTGGGTCTTGAACTATTTTCCTTTAAGGTGATTGGGAAAGAGATAGCGTTCAAGCTACCTTTAGAAGCAACTACCAAAATCTCTAACCGATACTAAAATTGAATTCTGTGGTTTTGGATGCGAAGGCAGTGGGGCAGTGGATAAGTATCGCGTGAAGGAAAATGAATAATAACACTACGATGGGGACGTCGTCCGAAGTGGCAAAGCTACTTCGAGATGTCGTCCCTCTTAGCAACATAGCGCGACTGTGGTGCTCCATTACTAGTAATAATTTAGGTAGTAAAGTACAAATGTTATTTATTATATTTTGTCCAAGCACTCACTTGTCCTTGGTTGAAGCACGACGTGAGCTCTTGGGCGTCTTGGCGCCTTTCTTGCCCTTTTTGCCCTTCTTCTTCTTGGTGCCAGCCTTCTTCTTGGCCTTGGCGGACTTGGATCGCCGTGTGAGCGGGTTGCTCAGCAGTCGGGAGCCTGGGAATGGCAAGTTGGAGATGGTTTCAAGCAGCGGCCGGTCTTCCGGAACTAGTAGGCCGCGCTCCAGCGCCTGGGCGAGCAGCGACAGGTTGTTCTCCTCGAAGAGGCGGCGGATTTTCTCCATCTCTTCAAGCTGCGACTGGCGCAGGTCGCTCGTGGACGCCGAGTATTGCGCCCCTGAGACTGGAATGGGTCGAGGCAGGGTGACGCCACTTCGGCTGCTGCCTGGCGCTCGCTTGGCTTTCGCGATTTTTGACCCACGTCCCGACTTGTTCTTTTCCGGTCGAGCGGATTTGCGAGAAGAGGACACTGCTCGGCCTGTGTCACGGCCGGACGCTGGAACTAGCACGCTCAAAGGTTTCTGCAGATGGACTTTGTCAATCGGAATGGCAAACACTCGACGCATGGCACTTGCTTCTTGTAGACAGCGGAGTTCGGGGTCCGCTGGCAGCGGCTGCTCGGGGATAGTGCCTCGAGGATGCGGCTGCAATGTAGCATTCACAAACAGGGGGGTTAGTACAAGACTTCTGTACGGCGGCCCGATGGGTCATACCTTTTGCAGAGCTGGTGCTTTCGCCACCGTGAGGTGATCCGTGTCGTCGTAGTAGTATGGCACGTGATAGCTCTGAAGCTTCATCTGGTGCGCTTTCTGGCTGACACTCATTCTCTTTCTTTTCACGCTTTCATCGGTCGCTGGGTCCTCTTCATCTTCGCTCGCACTCGAAGCCTCGTCAGAAATCCCCGAAGACTGTTTTTCCAAGCTGCTGAACTGGAATGGATGCTCTTTGCTGTTCGAAGATGGCCGCGTGCTCGGGTTCGTGGATGATATCTCGCGCCTGCTCTTGGGAACGGACGATGCTGCGAGTAGTCCAGGAGGAACGTAGTTCGGTGGCAACTGGTTTCGGAAGTGCATGCCTCCTCCTCCTATCACCGACGGCTTTCTGGTCTTGATCACGATTTGAGCGGGCTTCAGGCTTGTACGAGGTTGTGGGGGCTCTTTGCGCATTGTGGCGTCCTCTTCCTCTTTTGTAGCAGTAGAAACTTCTGTGGGATGTATGTTTACCGGAGCAGCGGATTGATTTGATGCAGCGGCCACTAAGTCTGGATGGAGGGCTCTCGTGCTTCGCCAAGCAAAAGGTTTTTCCTGGTCGACCCCCTCTTGCAGTATCTGTTCAAGCCCTGCAACCAACTTCGTCGACTCGCGCTTCCTGAGATTTTCGGATTCGTCACGACTGCGATTCATCGACCACTTTTGCACTCGCTGCTGAACCTCCTCGTCCTTCTTGCGTTTGAGCTCTTCCTCTTGGCGACGTCGAATCCACAACAAGTTCATCTCGCGCTGAGCAGAGCGAACACGGTGTTAGACGTAGTTACAGCTGAAAGTTTAGCAGAAGCACCGCCTTATCGAACCTCTGCGTCCGTGTCGGGGTGATACAATTTGAACGTGGCCTCAACCATTCGCTTTTCCATTTCCTTGTTTTGAAAATCATCTGACGGTTGGGGTTTGAGGCCGCTGGAGTTGTTGTTTTCTTCGATGAACGGGACCTGAAGACATGAATCACCACTTAGGCACCGTATCGACGACTTCGCAGAACAGTTCTTGGATCGTGTTACCTTGGAGATATCGGCGCCTCGAGAGCGAAGTTCAGCGATTCGACGGATATGGGAGGCGCGCAAGTCTGGCATTTTATACTTCTGCAGAAGTAAGCGTCACGTTTTGATCGACGAGCAAGTAAGTCGGCAGGAGCCCAGCAAAGGTTAGATGAGAGCAAGCATACCTCGAGTTTTGCAGCTACAGTTCCACTCGATACTGTCGTTGTCGCAGAGAGGAAGCTTGTTTCGCTTGAACTCTTGTCTAGAGTTTGAATTGGAGGGATACAAGGCTTCTTGGGGGACTATAAACACGAAAACATTCAGTGATCAGTTTCGTGGCGAAGTTGTTCAATCTAGTGAAGACCCTATCGTACCATCCGAGGTGGTAGAATTGGTGTGGACGCTCTGGGTGAGACCTGCAGTGTCGGGTGGGGTGAGTAGAGACAACCTTTGTTCCATCGGAGAACGGGTTGAGACGTACAAAAGCATTGGTCTCGGTATCCTCAAACCAGCGAAGCAGCTTGTTCATGCAAGTTTCTTGAGTAGTGGCGATCTGATCGCGGGCGTAAGCAGTCAGTTTGCCGCCAAATAGCACCATATCACTCAAACTCGCCAACCTTAACGCCCCTGCAGTGCTGTAGCATCGCGCGCAATGCGAGGTAGCGCACTGCGGCACGTTTGTGCTCTTCGTCCTTTTCGTAGCCTGTGGGCTCGTGCAGGTGCAGGAACTTCAACATGCGCCCGAAGCAAGTCTTTTGCTGCCTATCGATATGAAAGCAATCGATCGACGGGATATCTTCTTGCATGATTGCCAAGGCCGCGCCATCCTGGAGAATCTCTGTGGTCGCGACGCAAGAAGGTCAGGACTTGTCATTCGTTGCAACATGAAGGTGATATCAAAAAGTGAAGCATCACCTGCCACGCTCAAGCGCTGAATAGCTAGGGGCTGCAGTCGTTGGGAGAAAACAGCTCTGTGCACGAACGACACAGTGAGGCTCATGGCTGGGCTCATTCGCTCAACTACGCTCAACTAGCTTCAGGTTACATGATCTGGTCCATCTTTTCTGGCGGTGAAGTCGAAAGCATCGCAATGTACTACTTGAAGCAGCTCACAGCAGCGCACAATGTGTGAAGGTGGCAGAACTTGGAACTCGAGTGTGTGTCTCCGCTGAAGTCTTCAAAATAGCATTCATTTGCAGGACGTTACAGCGAGACCAAGCCCTTCAGGTCAAGTCTGGAGCCATGTTTCGTGCCTTTGTTCAGCATTGTCACCGTCTTGCCCTTCTGGGGGCTGAGCTTGCCTCGAGATCGGGGTCGCTGCCCAACTTCCGTCATCCGGCGTGAAATTCCTGTCGCTACGAGTTTGACGCCCCCCGAACGAGGGCGACGCAGTGGAGGGAGTCGTCCTTCCTCGGCAGCTTTCAGAGCGTTGCGCACGCGGTCGCCCTTAGCCAGAGCAGACGCTGTTTTGCCTCGAAAATTCCTTTGACGAACAGCCTTGACGATCTGGTCGGCGCGTGCCATGTCCCGCTCAGACGAATAGACAGCAAACAGCGCGAGTACAGCACTGAGGTTGTTCTTCCGCGCCGCCCTGCACGTCACCAAGGAATAGAGACATTAGTTTGACAAGCGCCACCACATACCGAGTAGATGAGGCACATTTACCAATGGAAAGGGGTGTCTCCAGCACTGTCGGTCACGTTGCACGAAAGCCCTTGCTCTAATAGAATACGGATCTGGAAGGACAAACCGCAATCAGCATGGGCAGTGCACTCCACAGGAGCGAACGATGAATGCGTACCACATGCGAGTGCCCTCTTCGAGCAGCGTCGTGTAATAGCGAGAAGCGGTTGCAAGTGCTGTCAATCCCGTCGATTTGTGCACCTTCCTCCAGGAAGAAGCGCACCAAGTGCTGCAGTACATTACATGCAGTCGAATGTTAGATGTCTGTCATGGCTCCCTTGGTGTGACGGTGGGCGTTCTCACGTACCTCATGGCCCCACCAGCAAGCGATTTGAATTAAAGTTTCTCCGTGCTCCGAGCGAGCAGATCTTACCAAGAAATCGTAGCCAAGTCGACGGGCCTTTTGCATCTCGGCAAACACCAATGCACGGACAACCTCAATTGAGAGACCCTCCTTCGTAGCCTCCCAAACTGACAGTTTAGATTTGATGTCGTGGTCTGTCTCGCTTGTCGGATCGTTCTGTGGCACTTCCTGGCGCCTGGTTTGTTGCTGCGCTTTCGATTTCTTTAGAGCTGGAGCGGCGAGCAGCTCCTCTTCTCGCTGGCTCAAGCCTTTTTTCCAGACTTCCTGACACTTGGCCGAAAACGTGGCATGGTCCATTTCATCATTCAACCGACGTCGTCGTATCTGCGCAAGACGAGAGGCGAGCAGGTCTTCCTCGGCCATTTGCGATATTTCTCGCTTTCGCGCTTCTGCGGCTCGATAGCCGCGCAATAACTGGGTCTTTTGGGTCAGCCGTTCTTCCATTTGACGAACACTGAAGAGTACTGCGGTAACTGATGGATGCCAGTCTTCGTAGCGCTTCCCCGATACCGTCGTGGATCCATTGTTGAAGTCGGTCAACCCGATGCAGCGTCGCAGCAGATCTTCTGCGTGTGCAAGAAGCTGGCTGATCTCACTGCTCTGAACGATTTCCAGCATGCGCGGGTCTCTGAGCGCGCACAGTTCGTGCGACTTCCACTTCGCAAATGTTGCGCATGCAGCGTTTATTCGGGAGACGTCAAGTTCGACAAAGTAGCTGTTCATCAATAAAATACTGCGCAGGACTGTTAGACACTCGCTGCGCATTTCTGCCAGTGCCTTGTGGAAGCGCTCGGCGTGCACCACCCGAGCAGCAAGACACTCTGCGGCGACAATATCATCGCCTCTGTTCTCCAGCGAAATAACGTGGCTCTTGATACTCTCAAGCGATTCTCGCCACCCCGACAGCAAACTGGCCAAATGGGGGAACTGCTGTTCTTCCTGCGTAGACTCGAGCGTGCGAGCCTCGATCTCTGCTTGGATCTCAATTGCCACCTGCTTCAGCTCGCCCAGTTTCAGTTTCATAGTCGCCGGATCTGTAAGCACTCGAAGCTTCTCTCGCTTGGCTGCTACGTCGTTAGCCGCGATACGCTTCCTGGCAGCGCATTGAATCGAAAGCGCTGCAAGGTCTCGCTTGCTGCCTTCCACCCACGACGACACATAGTTCTCCGGTTTCTCCCACGTGATGACATCCGTGACAATATGGCGGTAGTAATACTTGCTCGAGCGCGGGTCAAAGTACTCGCACCACTGCGCTCGCCGACTCGACTCCTTCGTAGCCAGAGCCACCATCACCTCTTCCTCAGCAGCAACAGCCTCCTCTTCCTGAAGCTGCTGCTCCAGTTCTTCCTCCTCTTCCTCTTCATCTGCTAGCTGCTTCACTCGATCTCGTGCCTTCTTGGCTCGGTAGACACTCTGGATCTTGACCGCTCGGGCACTCCGCTCGTCCTTCACCCCCGTCAGGAAGTCAACAGGCTTCTCCCATTGGGACTCACCCGTCTCGCTGTTGTAGTAGTACTTCTGCGCCGTCGTGGGGTCGAATTGCTCTGTCCACTTTCGCGCCTCCTGTACGCGCTTCCGGTCCTTCCGGCCGCGATACAAGCTCT
Organism: Phytophthora chlamydospora; assembly: GCA_012295415.1. Lineage (NCBI taxonomy): Eukaryota > Oomycota > Peronosporomycetes > Peronosporales > Peronosporaceae > Phytophthora > Phytophthora chlamydospora. The sequence goes on from JAABLK010000250.1 coordinate 5,844, forward strand.
GGATCGTCACGGACGCGCTGCTCTGCTGATCTTGCAGTGGTTGCGCGTCTTCCTCCGCCCCCTTCTCGTCTTGCTGAGCTTTTGGCTCCATCTCAGTGTCCACATGAACTGGCTCGGACAGAAGCACTGCCTTGTACGCCTCAGGCTCCTCCCACGAGCTTTCCTGCGTGCGCAGATTAAAGTAGTAGAGCGAGTTGCTGGCGTCGTCCCATTTGCGAACCCACAGCGCCTCATTGGGATCGTCTTCAGCAACAGTAGGGGCATCGTTGGAATCAGAAGACGCAACCACACCAGGTACACCAGCTTGCTCGTCCTTAATCTCGGTGGCGGAGCTGTCAGGCTCCATTGAATGCAGCCGCTCTCCGTGCTCGCGTCGCTTCGTGCGCACTTCAACGTCCAAAATCCCAAATGCAATTAATTGTGTTTAGCCGGTTCGAACCGCGCGGACCGGTTCAGAATAAACTTGCATTTTCTATGGACCACTTGGTGTTTATATGAGTGACTTGCCATTTGTATTGCTAGTTGCCTTCACTGGGTGTTTGTATGCCCCGGGCCGGAGCCAACGAGCCAACCATTCGGCGGCCTGAAAGAGCTGCCCAGCGCTCCTGCCGTCTCCATTCGCATTCGCTTATCACCAAGTCAATATGGTAAGGCCCAGCTCTCTTTGGTGAAATTAGCAGCCCGCAGCCGGCAGATACAGACACAGGAAGCTTTACAGGAATCCAACAGCCTCAGCAGGCTGTGGGCAGTGCAGGACATCGGAACTTTTTGTGGGCATGAGGAATGACAGGCCGTGTGTTATGTGTGCTTGTGCCTGCGTAGCCGTCCCGCTTTTCCAAGAACCGCAAGAAACGCGGACACGTCAGCGCCGGCCACGGCCGTATCGGCAAGCACCGCAAGCATCCCGGTGGTCGTGGTAACGCCGGTGGCCAGCACCACCACCGTATCCTGATGGACAAGTTTCACCCGGGTTACTTCGGTAAGGTTGGTATGCGCCACTTCCACCTGCTGCGCAACCGCACGCACTGCCCCACCGTGAACGTGGAGCGCCTGTGGACGCTGGTCTCGGAGAAGACCAAGGAGCAGGCCGAGAAGGCCAAGGATGGCAAGGCCCCCGTCATTGATGTGACCAAGGCTGGCTACTTCAAGGTGCTCGGCAAGGGCCGCCTCCCGGAGGTGCCCGTGATCGTCAAGGCCAAGTACTTCTCGGCCGAGGCGGAGAAGAAGATCAAGGCCGCTGGCGGCGCTTGCCTTCTGACTGCCTAAGCTGCTGATGTAGCTTTGATAAAGCGGTGATGCGAAGCATAATGAGAAATACACGTGGAGACATGACTGTCCTCTCATTAAACGCGATCGCCAGCCGCTGCTGTTCTGATATGATCTCTAATTGTCGTTAACGGCGTTACAGATGAAGGTCACGGCGTCGACTACAGCGCTGCTTTTGACGAGCATCCATTCCAAGTCTGTCTGCAGGTTCTCAACGAAGTCGCTGGAGCTGAACAGCACGCGCTCTCCATTGTTGACGCATGTGACGCGGCAGACAGCACCTCCCACGCGTGTCGAGAAGCTCAGCACCTCTTTAACTTCCGTCGGAGCTCTTGCATCCAGCAGACTCTCTCTCGCGTCCGAAACCCTCACGCCGTCCCGGTACACTACATCATAGCAGCGTCGATCCTGAGTCAGCATCGCCTCACACGACTGCAGTGCCGCCTCCACGTTGTCTGCGTCCGCTCCACCCTGCGTCCTGGCGTCTTCTGCGACCATCAACTTGAGCTGCAGATGCCACCTCTGCAGCGGCGTGAGACTCGTCACTGCCAGTTGCTGACGCAGAAATCCTAGACGCATCAAGAAGCATAGTCAGCCTCCACACAGCACTGCAACCTCGGTCAACGCTTGAGTCTCCGCACCTGGTCGACTCGTGACGCTTTCCAGGTCCTTCAGCGTCGTCGCTGCCATCGTATCCGCCGGTCTCCGTGGCTGCAGCTCCTTGCGACGACTAGCGCGACGTCCTCTAAGCAGCAGCTGCCGTCTTTCCTCCAGGATCTCGCGCTCTTGCCGCGCCAGGTCGCTCCGCAGCGCCACCACCTCCATAATCCTGCTGTGGCCCGTCGATTGCTACCTGACGCATATTTACAGCCAATCGAACGTCGTTTGAAGCATGCTGCGCGCCGTGGTGCTCCGAGCGCAAGGAAGCCTCGCTAGATGCGCCGCATGCCGCCTTCCTGCACCGTCAACCCGTGCTCTACTGTCTGTAGTCTTTACTAGCTACCAACCAGTGCCCCAGAGGCTCTACTCGACGTCTGACGCGAGTTCCAAGGTGGGAAGTCCCCAATGCGGCGCCATCGTCTCAACACTGACCCAGGATATTGCTGTGAAGGATACGCTCGTGGGGGGCAGCGCGTACCTGAGCTCCGTGGCCAGTGACGTCTACGCACTGCAGGTGAGAGACTCCGGCCAGAGCTTCATGGCCGCAGGAACCAGTTAGTTGTGACGATAGCTTTGCGGTTTATGTAGGATCTGTTCCGGTCGCTGGCCAGCGACTCGGTGGTTGCGCACAACTTCGAGCGGTGCGTGGAGAGCATGTTGCAATGTCATGACCAGCAGAACCGCGTGTACGTCACGGGGATGGGCAAATCGGGCGCGGTGGCGCAGCGCCTGGCGTCCACGCTGTCCTCCATCTCCATCAGCAGCCAGGTAGGCGGCGACTCGCCTTCAGTTGTGCTGCTGCTTGGAGCTTGCTGATACTGGTTGTGTTGCTGCTGTTCTAGTGGATCCATGGAGGGGAGTGGGTGCACGGCGAGCTGGGAGGATTGAAGCACGGGGATATGGTGCGTCGTCCAGGAGAGAGGAAGAGCGTCGAGAGGGGGCTCACTCACCACTTGCTGCTTGTGGCTGGAATACGTAGGTGATCATCGTGTCGCACAGCGGCCGCACGAAGGAGCTGCTTCCGCTGCCCGACATGTTTCGAAAAGCTGGGTGCGGCGTGATGGCAATTGTTGGAGACGGCCGCTCGCCGCTGAGCAAAAACAGCGACTTGGTACGCTGCATCATGGAGTCCTGGACCACAATTTGTTGTTTGTGCTATTGCTATTCGCTGCTGACGCTCGCTCTTGTCCATTAGGCCATCGTTGCACCGGCGAAAGACGAGGTCGATTGCCCCGTCCCCTCCAGAAGCATCATTGTGCAGGTTCGTGGATGTCGCTATTGGCTAGCGAAAACCAAAGGACGTGTCATCGCGTGGAGCCTAACGCGATACTATTTACTTGAAAACGTAGGAGGCCATCTGCAACGCCATCGTCCAGCATTTGGTTGAGAACATGGCTGACGGAGCAGATCACCTGAAAGAGAGCCACCCTGGCGGTGCCATTGGTGCTAGGTTTGCGAATTGAAAAGGTTTCTTTAGCTTGAAAAGCGCGTGGCTGCGTCTCAACTTGTGTTTGTTGCCTATCACACAGCTATATTTGTATGTAGGTTGGACAACAAGACTTCCAGGTGCCTTTTATTGCTGCACAGCGAGCACTGTACCGAGCAGTATGGCTGCTCCATCTCGAGTCGTTGGGCAGGAGTCCGTGCATCACTTGCAGCTGCCGAATGGGAACTTTCGCGTTGTCAGGGATAGTGACCCGCTGCTCAGCAAGCACACACTTCACCAGCGCCAGTTAAGCGGAGGGCCTGTTCGTCCCCAGACGAACCGAAGAGCCTTTGGGAAGCCGGCCGATTCTCTGCTGTCTCCACGGCAGAAGATACCTGCCAGTCCATTGAATGGCACACTCACACTCGCTACTGCTCGACCTTCGACAGCGATCGTGACATCTCCAGTTCAATGCAAGACTGCGAGGGCGACGCTCACTCGGCTCTTAGTATCTGACGATGACACTGAAATGTTGAACGATGGCAAGTCACATCAACGCCCAGCAAGCTCGCCCGTGACCAGAGAACGCGATGAACGCTTGGCTTACAACCTCTCCCCAACGATGACCCGAAAAGAAGTCGACCCGCAGTTCCTGTTCCCAGTTAACCCGCGTGCACGCGAGCACGTCGAGATCAAAGCGTGCCTCTTAGCTCACACGCATCACCTGGACGTGGAAGAACTGCAACGAATCCGTGGCAACAACCAGTTGGCTTTGAATCGGTACAAAATGCAGCGCATTATCTCTCGGGGCGGAGCCTTCAGCGAAGATGGCAGTGCCCATGAGGAAGCCAAGCGCAAAACGACATTTCTACTACGTCACTTTTTCACAATGCAGGACTCGTACGAACTGAACTCCCTCTGCAGGTTACCGATTTATCGAAATGACTGACGGATGTGGTGTGTATCTTTTCAGATCTCCGTCGCCGCAGGACCAGCTTCTGTGCGATGTTGTCGAGGACTGGGCGTGCGGCGACCATGCCACGCCCGACGAGATCTCTCGGCTGTGGAGATCCATCAATGAGCATATCGAGCAGTCCTGTGCGTTCACCAAAGTGCAAATTTCATTTGCCTACCTACTCTAACGCACTCTTGTCTTTAGATCTTCTTCGACGCAAGCTCGTATCGAAGTCTGACCCCGATGAGATATCGGTGGTCATCGCCATGGACTGCCTGAAGAGACTTCCGCAGCGACTGCCAGAGTATCGTCGAGTGCTGGATGTCATCACCGCTGTTATCGAGTCAGGGCTCTATGTGAATACCGAGCAGACAGTATCCCCGGATCCTAGCAGAGATGACGACGAACTACCGCGCGACAGAAAGCTGCTCTACTTCGAAGCGTACAGAGCCTTGCAAAACCTTGCGAGTATAGAGCAAACTCGTCAACAGCCATCTTCAGGTCGCGCCTCGCTGAAGAGTTATCCTTGGTCAGACAGGAGCAACGACTTGACGAGTCGCCAGCGAGTGGAAATGCTATTGAGTCAACTAGAAGATGAGGATGCTAAGAAGGAACTCTTCGGAATGTTGCTTCGGGGCAACTTGACGACGCTAGCGGCCATCGCATGCGAAGAGGTGTTCAAGTATTTTCTCGACTCAGAAATGGCTGCTGGAGAGACAGCAAACGTGTTCTTCTCGCAGCTGATGCAGCAACTTAGTCCCGCCGCAACAATTCGTTTGCTGACAGAAATCTCGCAGGCGCATTCGACTGAGCTACAGCAGTTTGCTCTTGACAACATCGACAGCTTGCTCGGAGAGACTCCGCCTGTACCTAACGAGAAAACCCGGCCTGCGTTATTTCAGCGTCTGGTGGATCGCCACCCCCAAGAGTTCGCAGCCATCCTGTGGAGATCACCATACTTGACAGCTCACATTTTTCAGGTAAGCAACCTGTGTGTGGAAGTACTTGAGGCTGCGTGTAAGCTGATGTTCTTCTTTCTCGTCACTTCAGGGTTCTGAGAACTTGGTGGCACGCGTCTTGGAGCAGAATGTGTACCGCATCTCACAAGTGCTCACACTAAGAGGCGATGTCCTTTTACCTCTATTGAGCCACACTTTCAAAGAAAGCACCGTACGTGACGAGCGACGTCGTGTTCTCCATCTTCCTTGCCTGATCTCGGAGTCTAACTTGGTTCATTTGGCGCTTTATCAAGACGGTCCTCGAGGAATTTTTGATCAACCATCCTCGGGGCCTTACTGACCTTCTCATGAATCGCTCCTCAGCAATTGCAGCCGTGGTGAAAGCGAAGCCGTACATTCTTTCGGGTTCGTAGGCCTTGCAGTCTTGAACTTTGATTGTCTATCTGCTCTAACTTTGATGGGTCTCGCAGATATTCTCCAAGCTTGCCACTCAACGCTGATCAAAGTCCTCGCATCGACACCGGAAATCGTAAGTTCAGTGATCAAGAGCAACCCCCAAGCTCTGCCTCAGATCGTTCGGGAAGACGCCTCTGTTCTGGCTGCAGTATTCGCTACGGTGCCGCAATGCCTCGGTGATACGCTCGAGAAGCACCCCGAGTTTTTCGTCAACGTTGCCCATCGCAAGCCTGCACTGGTATCAAGACTATTTGCCGAACACCCAGATCTGCTTCTTGTGAGTTGTTACCGTCTCGTCCCCGTGCTGGGATAGCTAGTTTCTGACCACCGAAGTGGTATCTCGCTGTGTAGGAACCCCTCGAGGCAAACCCGGCGCTCTTCACGACATTCCTATTGTACCACCGGAACGTTTTGCCAGATTTCAATGACCCCGAATTCGACCCGACCGTTTTCAAGCTGAAAACGAAGAAGGTTGTGGAGACAGGTGCGCAAACCAGCAACAAGCTGAACCAGGGGCGGAGAAAGCTACGAGCTCGAGAAAAGCTGCGAAGGCAATGCGAAGAGCTTCTCGAACCGCTGCGAGTGTCGACAGAAAAGGAAGTCACTCTCACCACGACGAGCACCCAGGCGGCAGGAGGATCAGGAGAGAAGTCGGAAAAGGAACTCCTCCTCACTGAAGACATCCTGTCAACTCCTCAAATTGTCAACGAGATTGCTCGGCTGTACGTGGGTAAGATGGCAGCCGACGAGCAAGACGATTCGATGAATCGCAAGCGACAATCGCTCGCAGACTTCGTGATGGAGCTCTACGTGGTGGAGCTGGGCTTGAAGTCGTTGGCGAAAAAGAAGCTCGTAAACCTGCTGATCGCTGCGAAACAGGTCGGAAACGTGCCGGAAGCCATGCGTATTAAATGGTTTCGACGCTTCTTGAACGCGATCCCAGGCGATCGGCCGCTGCCGCATACCGCGCTTGACTTTTACCTCCTGGCACTCCAGCACCTCATCCCAGGCGGACATCTCTCACTACGACTGGAAGCAGCATCCTTTCACTCTTGCACAGTCTCACAGTCCACGTTTAAAGCACTTGTGGACGATCCATTGGTCAGTCGGATGTTTGATAGCAAGGAGCAGCGCCAGCGAATGCTTGCTTTCCAGAGTATATCAGCGCCAACTCGCCAGGATGGTACGGCATCCCGATCGTCGATGACCTTTCTGTCGATGCTTCAGCTGGACGACGTGCTGGATATGGTGATGAAAGTCTGGATGCAGTACCAACTCAGGTGCGTCTGCCAGTCAGTGCCCGTGAATTCCGACATTGTGAACTAATTTCGATTGCTTTGTGTCAGAGTGCGAGACGAATGGGCTGTAGTCTTCCAAGATATCGTTCCAGACGCCACTGGGATAGCCCATTTCGATGGTACGTCCTCGAAAAGCTGCTAGTCTTCTCAGACTTGCAACTTCACGACTTACTGTTGATGTCTTTTCAACAGCATTTTCCACAATGGTGCGATCCAAATTCCCAAGTCTTGACAACCGCACGCTCATGAAGATTTACAACTCCTGCGGAGAAGAAAACGAGCATGGCGAGTTCACACTGTTCTCGGTACGAAGCTCGCGTGGTTTAGCACGTTTAGTGGTGTCCTTGCTCTAGCGATACACGTCCTCCCGGTCTCATGTTTACATCCTGTTGCTGTCCATCCCCACGCTACGCAGGAAGATTTCACGTTCGCGATGTCCGTCTTGCAAGAGCAGCACATCTTGCGCCAGTACACCTGGTCTACTTCGTCTTCTACTGGTTCGTCGACTCAACTCCTGTCGCCATTTGCGACGCCTCCAGTGTCGGGCAGACACTAGCACTAGCAGTGACGGTTCGTGGTACGATTTCGCAAAATCCCAAACTCTAATCTGTCCCGAGATCGCACGAGTTCGTCTTCACCGTCCATGCCGCAGCATCCAGCCTGTTAAATCTCAATTCTCGCTGTTCATCCTTGGTTTCTTGTGTGGACAGGGAATAACTGCACTTGCCGATTTTCCTGCAATGCTATTGCGACTTCGTACGCTGATGGCCGTTGCTTCGGGTCCACATGCAGCAACTGCTTGATGATAGCGCCGATAAGAGGAGGAATGGAGATGAAATTCACGCACAAGGGACACGTCTTCGGACTGCAGGTCGCGTCGATATGGCAGAACACCTCTCTCCTCCAGTTCGTGTTGGACGCGAGATAATTCGGTCCACCATGAAACCCCCACACGACGCACTGCACTAGCTGAAGTCCCGCAAGGCCACGCAAGCAGTTAGTCGTCTCACAAAGCAACAGAACAGCCAGCAATTCACTTACAATGACCCCCGCGGACCACATGTCCGCCGCCGCGCCGTTAAAACCTGGTCTGGGCGGCGCCATACTCTGGTGTGCCCTCACTTCGGGCGCCACGAACAGCGGCTTGCACTTGATGCTCACATATCCCGCCCCTACCAATCCTCTATTGTCCATAATTTGACTGCTGCCCAAGTCGATGATCCTCGGGCTTGAGTTCCCATCCACCGCCACGTTGTACACGTCCAGATCCAAGTGCGCCACGTTCTGCGCGTGCATGTACGTCAAGGCTCTCACGATGCCCTGGAACACGTCGATCCCCTCTCTCATCCACTGGTGACCCGAGCCTCGACACACGTAGGATAGAAACTCGAGCTTGGACGGCGACGCCCCGTGCTCCTGTGCGAACTCGTGCAGGTGCTGGAACATGAGCTCGCGCACTCGGCGGTGCGCGAAGCTGGTGAGGCTGCCGTTGGCCACCAGCTCCGTGGCCAGGTACTGATTGTAGTTGTCGCTGCTGTACTCCCAGCGCACCATGTGGGCGTTGGCCAGTGGCGCGTCCAGCCCGGCCATCTGCAGTTGCGCCATGACTCGGACCTCGCTCTCCACGTCGTCCCTCTGCAGCAGAACCTGCGCGCGGTCCATCACCTTGAGCGCCACGGGGACTTGGAGAGCTGTGGCCTGGTCCACGCGGAAGAAGACGCCAGCCAGCACGAGGCCGCAGCGACTCACGGCGAGCTGCCGATCGCGTCGGCGCAAAGCGATCACGGCCTTCAGCGACGCGTCCCAGACCAGGTAAAGCGACGGCACGCGCATGGCGAACGGCCGGCTGCGGGACGAGACGGCCAGGTGGCTGAAGGTCTCGTAAGGCGGCTGGTCGCCATACTTGGGGTACTGCGTCGTCACGAACCACACGTCCATGGCGGTAGGAAGCAGCTCCAAGGTAGTATGAGCAGTATGATACACTTCCTGCAGTGGGAAGCAAGTGGAAAGTTGTGTATACCACACAAACGTGTACTGTTGCAATCAATCAAAGATGGCTACGCTGCACGTCAAGGCGGTGGTGGGCAGCGCTGAGGACGCGCGCTGCATCCTGTACACGTCTGCAGTCAAGACTGTCCATCGATACGTGAAGGTTATTAGTGGAGATGATGCTGCGCTCGCTCAATTGCGACGCCAGGAAGGAGAGGCGTCCGGTGTCTCGCAGGGGTTGCTGCAAGCGCTGCGGCTGGAATCGCCGCCAATGACGCTGCAGGTGGAGACGGTTGATCAAGACGATGTGGAGACGAATGCAAGCAGCTGCAAGTGCCGGTACGGTGACGTAGAGGCCATCCAAGTGCAGTTCTTAGACCGCTCGAGGCCTCCCAGTGCAGTGGTCCGAGGGCTGCAGCGCATCGCCGCCAAGCTGATGGACGGCGTTGTGGTGTGGAACAACAGGCGATCATCAATTGGATGGCTGAACCGAAGAGATATTGTCGAGTTCTCGGGGGTTGCGTGGGGTTCTGAAGGCACTGGATGCTGCCGACAGCTAGGAATTGTCTCGAGTTCCACGAAGGTGGAGTTGAGATTCGTTGGTGATGAAGGACCGATGAGGGAGTTGAGGACGGCGACGTTTAAGTCGGTGAATGAGTACGTGGAGCAGATCAGGAGTGAGCTGGGAGGTGTGGATAAGTATGCGAGAAACTTGTTGCAGGCGATTCTGCAGCGTCTTGGAGGGGAGGATGAGATGGCGGCTCCACGTGTCGGAGCGCTGGTTAGCGGCTTGCCCGGTGTGGGCAAGACGGCGCTGGCTAAGATGATATGCAGGTGTCTGGGCGTGAAGACGGTCTTTCTGAATGCGGCGGATATCTTCCAGACGTACGTGGGTCAGTCGGAGAAGCAGCTGGTGAAGGTGTTCAAGGGCGCAGTGCTGCAGTCGCCGAGTATTCTGCTGATCGATGGTATTGAGGCCATCGCGGGCTCGCGTCGTGTGCTCACGGATTCGCAGAGTGCATTGGAAGTTGGCGTTTTGGGCGCGCTGCTGTCGTCGCTTGAGAAGATGAAGGCTTCGTCGCACCGGGTGTTCGTTCTCAGTACAACGAGCCGCCCAGGCGATATGGACGCCGCGGTGCTCTCGAATGGAAGATTGGACCAAGTGGTGAGCATCGAGCCGCCTACGCAAACTGAGCGGCTTGAGATGTTGAGGATCATGACGAAAACCTGGCAACTGGACGAACTGGACGATACATTCATGTACCAGCTAAGCGAAAGCACGGGTGGATTTGTCGGTGCTGACCTCCTGAGTCTGTGCCAGAAGGCGCTCCAGTTTTGTCTGAACGAGGTAGCAGCAACGAAAGCGGAAGGCAGCGCGAAGGTGTGCCCACGCCATTTCGAGCAGGCGCTCGCAGTGACCTACCCGTCCGTACTCCAGACACATCACGTTTCACAAAAGCAGCAGCAGCCAGCATCTACTTCCATTCAGAAGCACGGCGAGGGTCCATCACTTGGCGCTTTTTCAGGGGTGTTCGGCATGGATGATGCTATTCAAACGCTGCGGATCTCCATGATTGAGCCACTTGAAGACTGCAGCCGGTTCTTGAGGTTTGGGACAACCCCACCGAAAGGCGTGCTGCTAACGGGACCTCCTGGATCCGGCAAGACGCACCTTGCCAATGCAGTAGCAGAAGAAGTCCGTCGTCGCGGACTTGCGTCTTTTGTGTCCGTGCAGTGCAGCGACCTGCTAACGAAGGTTGTTGGTGATACTGAAAAAGCGCTTCGTGAGCTCTTCGCCACTGCGAGAAATGCTGCACCTTGTGTGCTGTACTTTGACCAGATCGAAAGTATTGCACCTCTGCGAGGCTTCGACACGAGTACAGAACAGACTTTTGATCGCATGCTGAGCATGCTGCTCGTTGAAATGGACGGTTTCAGCACGAGCCGGACCAAGCTTGAGCGGAGCTTAGCGAGTGACGAAGCGCGCATGGCGTTCCTCAAGCAGCACGTCGTGATTCTCGCGTCTACAACAAACAAGGAGCTCCTTGATCCAGCCATTCTTCGACCCGGGTAAGCAACTAGCTGCGCTTTGTCTGCCCAGCTCTTAGTGTGCCCACAGCTAACTTTTTTTCTTGTTGTTGTGTATCATCAGACGCTTCGACGTTCATATTCGTGTCGACGTCCCCGATGAAGATGCGAGGCGTGCTCTCATCCTTCAAGCATTGAAAAAGGTCCCCGTCGACTTCTCTGCTGGCCCAGTGTTTGGCTCTAAGGAGCTGCTCGCCAACCACATGGCCAAGCATACGACTGGCCTATCGGCAGGTGATGTGAGTGCCATTCTCCGGGAAGCTGCTATGGCGTCCATGCGTGACGACTTCGAAGCCACGAGTGTAGCTGTCAAGTACGTGCTGCAGGCTCTGGGTGTATCCACATCATCATCGATGGCGGCACCATCGTCAACAACTCCAACACCACTGTTTGCACGCCGACACACCAGCAATAGGAGGGACAACACGAAGCGATCGGATGCACCTAGAGCTTCAGTCCGCAGCAACCAAGCCAGACGAAGTGCAGCGCATGCTCGGCGATTCGGTGCATGATAGACGATCCAGCCACCAACAACCAGGCACTGGCGAAGCGATCGCCTCGATTCGAGCGCATTTTCATCAAGTTCAAAGTCGATTGTCTGTTGCCCCTTCTCGCTTCAACTTCCTCAATACTTCCTCGCATACAAATTCAAGTCGTTGGAATCAGCTGAGCGAGTCGTACTTAGTGACTGTCCTCACTTCACTCCACTTTGAAGCGCATCATGCCGTCGACAAAGCTGGCTGTGGCGCTGTACCGCTCGCTGTTACGCAGCGCCCAGGTGCTGGACCGCCACGAGGCGTTCAAGGCGTTGCTGCCCCGAGAGGTGGAGTGGCGCAATGGGGCCAAGTGGTGCGACTTCTTCGGCTCGGGCGCGTCCTGCGTGGCGGCCCTGCGCGAGGAGTTCCGTTGTCCTCGTCCTCTTGCTGAGCTGGACGCGGCGCTGGACGAGGCGCTGCAGATCTACAAGACGGTGGCGCAGCGCGTGCACCTGCTGTACCGAGACGAGAACGAGCGGCAGCTGTTGAGCTTCGCCGAGGTGGCGCACCCCACGAGCTTCGAGGACAAGTACGCGTGGGAGAAGAGGCAGCTGTCGACACAGGATGCCGAGGCGCTGGACGGCGCGCTGGAGCTCATCCAAAGCGCAGCACAGCTGCTTAAGAATGACGAGCTGGACATGGCCGACAAGACGAGGCTCGCCAAGGCCTACTACGTCGAGTCCATCAAGATCTTCGAGACGGCGGACGCGCGCGCTTTCCTGGGGTGGCATCTGTACCTGGACGGTAAGGTGGACGAGGCCGTACGCGAGTGTCAGCGCGCCATTCAGGTGGACCCGGCTTTTGGGAATCCGTACAACGACCTGGGGCTCATCCGGATCGAGGAAGGAAAGAAGGACGAGGCGCTGGAACTTTTCCAGAAGGCCAAGAGCGCGCCGCGCAATGAGGTGAGGCACTACGCGTGTCAGAATCTGGCGTCATTGCATTTAGAGGAGAACCGCGTCAAGCCGGCGCTGCACGAGTACATTGAAGCGTTGTACTGGATGAAGCCTGATGAAGCCAAGAGGAACATGATCCGAAACACCGTCAGTGATATGGGGGAAGTCTTGATCGCGTTGGGGTCGAGAAAAGCGGCGACGCAGTAAGAAATCTGACTTTCACAATGCGTGACTCCACCGAGGCGTAGATCGTGTTGAGGAGAAGAACTCGTCGCGAATACTGTGAGTGCTCCCTTTATGGCCATGTTATTGCTGTTGATTCTGTCGCTGCAGCTTTCGTCGCCATTGGCGCCCTGAACGAACAGTAGCCGATTGAAGCATCTCTGCGGTTGTCCAGAACGAGGCGCGTTCCCCTTCTTCGAAAACTACCAGCACTCCAAAGTCATCGTCGCTGTCGTCCGACGCAAATACTTCAACTCGACCAGAACACCGAACTTCTTCTGCTGCGGTATCACCAGATCTGGTGGGCTGACATTGCTCTAATCGGAACATCAGCCACTTTTCGTCTCCTTCATCTTCCCCTTCTTCTTGCGGGCCAGTCGACCCCACGGACAGGCTGAGCTCACTTTTCGTCTCAACAAACTCGCGAATCCTCTGAGCAACTTCTTCAATTGACGCACAACCATTTGCAGCTGCAAATAAGGAAAGAGCGAGATGAGACAATCAGCTAATTCACATGACGCACTAAATACCAAGTGCAGTCACTGCAAGAACAAACCTTCTTCACTTTTCAGCGGTACCCGGAAGCTCAGTTCCTGTTTTCGATGGGCTTCTTTCCGCTTGCCAAGCACCTTTGCCTACGCCGCACAAACAATGCATCATGAATAAGCACAAGCCTTGCAGAGAACCATCTCGTGAACCAGAGCAGCAGCAACGTACAGAGGGGTCGTCCACCACATCCGTCGAGAATGTCCAAGCAATTCCCCACCGCTTGGTTCTTCCCTGGAAAAACTCAGTCGTGCGGGTGTTCGGAACTTGGTGTTCACGGAGAAGTGCCAGCAATTTGCGAAGGCTCACCTTTCTACCAACCATCGAAGTAAACCAGAGTACACGATTCTGCAGCTCCACGCTTTCCTTAATCATGTTCCCAATGAACGCAACTTCACCGCCCGGAAATACCATCTCGTTTGCGCTACCCATGCAGCTCGCTGCCGGGTTAGTATCCGCCTCGTTCATGTTGTCAAAGAATGGTGGGTTGCACATGACGAAGTGAAACTTGCGATCCGCTGGCTCGTCCTGCAGCGGTTCCAGCAGTAGCTTGTTCGTGTGCGTCCGCTTGACTGCAATCAGCGACTTTAATCGATTTCCAGCGACGTTCGCCATCGCGCACTCGTAGGACTCGCCGTCGATCTCCGTTGCAAGGAACTGCCACTTGTTCATCGACGCACCCAGCAACGGGTAGATGCAGTTCGCCCCAGTCCCCACGTCAATTCCCGAGACGATCTCTGCGTCACAGTCCACTTGACTGAGCAAGTCTTCGATCCAGTGGAGATAATTCAGTCGGTTTGGCAGCTATCCGAAGCAACATGACGGTGAAACTAGAGTGCATAAGACTGCATGATAAAGTGCACTGCCTACCGGTGGGCAGAGTCGATTGATGGGGATTTCCCACTGCAGTCCGAAGTCGTGCAGCAGCAGCGTCTTCGTCAGCTCCCTGCTCATGACGGAAACCTTCAGTACTAGCTGCAATAATCAGACAACGAGCTCTGGTACCTCGCGGCGAATGGGTCGTCCCACGCGAGTGAAGCGCGGCACTTGGCGTCGTCCACATTGCGCAGACTGGCATATTGTTGACACGGTTTGTGAGCCAACGACTCGGAGCCAACTCCAGTTGCCACCACTTACTATTGCTTGAACGCTGGATACTGCTGTCCCAGCGCGTAGAAGTCCGGCGGGTTGTCCTTGTAGCGGTTCCGGTCGTGCGTCAAGCCGCCGAGGTGCGGCGTCAGGCAGCGCCGCTCGCCGCGCATGGTCTTACCTGTAATTCAATAAAAACAAATATTATTTTGTCGGCCGGGCCGTTTTGGCCAATGGGTGACACCCGACAACTGCAACTTTTTCGAGCACTGGCTGAAGGAAGGCGCACTGATCGCCGCCAATGGTGACGCTCGAGATCTGCGGCATCCCCGTGGAGTTCCCGTTCCCGCCCTACGACTCGCAGCTCATCTACATGGAGAAGGTGCTGCTGGCACTCACGAACAAGCAGAACGCCATTCTCGAGAGCCCCACGGGCACCGGCAAGGTTCGTCGGCTCGGAAAAATAATTTTTACATCCTCGACTGATAGCACATATTTTGATTTAACATGTTATTTACTGCTGGGTGCAGACGCTGTGTCTGCTATGCGCGACGCTGGCGTGGCGGCGGCAGTTGCAGAAGAACCTGGGCATCAGCGGCATGGCTGGAACCAGCGCCGTCGCCGCCAAGAAAGGCGCGTCACTGGCCTACGAGGGCTACGGCAGCGACGGGGAGAGCGACGCCCCGCAGCTACCAAGGATCATCTACTCGTCGCGCACGCACTCGCAACTGAAGCAGGTGGTGCAAGAGCTCAAAAACACGTCGTACCGCCCCAACGTGGCGGTGCTCGGCTCGCGGGAGCACCTCTGCGTGAACGACAAGGTGTCCAAGCTGCGGGGCACGAGGCAAAATCTGGCGTGTCGATCGACATGCAAGGACAGGAGGTTGGAGCCGCTGTGGTAGGAGGAGAAAGGGAGTGCAAAAATGGTGCTGACAGCGTGTTGGCTGTTGCATCGTGCAGATGCATGTACAAGCTGGGTTTCGACTCGTACGCGAAGCGATCGAAGAAGCAAACGCAGCCAATCATGGATATTGAAGAACTTGTGTCCACGATGAAGGAGAAGACGGTGGGTAGCTGTTGGTTCGGTTGGCGTATTCTGGTGCGATTGTTGACGAATTATTTGGTGCGATTTGGCATTGCGGATGCCAGATTTGTCCGTTTTTCTTGACGAGAAATATGCTGCCGGAAGCAGAGATTGTATTCGTGCCGTACAACTACCTCATCGATCCCATGGCACGTCGATCGATTGGTATTTCCATCGAAAACTCGATATTGATTTTTGACGAAGCACACAATGTGGTGCGTTGTCCATCGATAAGGCTGTATTATGATGCACTGGAAATTTTGCTAATAAGTAGCCGTTTGGTCAATTGTGGATCGGTAGGAATCACTTGCGAGTGAGGCTGCATCATATGCGATGTCATCGAGTGACATTTCCGGCTGTGTTTCAGAAGTTGACACGTTCATCAGGGGGCTGTCGAACAATAGTATTCAGTTAGCTGCAGGGAGCAATTTGACCGTAGAGGTACGCAATTCATGCGTTTGCTCCTATCCTGCACAAACGATTAACCTCCTCTTCCCACAGTCCACCCAAACGCTTCGAGCTTTGTTCATGGAAATTGACAAAGGACTCAACAGTTTTCCGCTGTCCTCTAGTGGAGGATTTACCAAGGTGGGTAACACATGTGAGCGTTGTCCTGTTGATGCTAACCTCATCGATGACTGATCCGTGAATCGTTGCTGTCCTCCAGCCCGGCGAGTACATATTTGAATTCTTTGCGCAGTTTAACGTGAACTTCGAGACGTGTCCGCTTGTCCTCAACATGATTGAAGAAATTATTGAAGTCGCGCACGGTGGGGATGACTCACAAAGAGCGGCATCAAAGCTTGATACGATGCTGTCCTTCCTGGGTACAATTTTTCGAAGCAAAGAACAGCACTTGAAGGTAACTTGCCTTGCTGTACCATACTCGGAGTCTCTGCGTCATGTCTCTAACTGTCTAATACTTGCACGTGCTTGTAGTCAGCGAAGAACTATAGAGTTCACATCCAAGAAATCCGAGAAAGGTATTCACCCATAAATTTGCCCTTGCTATTTGGGTAGCAGCGATTCACTCCAATGCTTGCTGTGTAGGCCTTCGAATTCAGGTCGCCTGTTTAATGGTGGTCGCAAGAACAAGGCGACCACTCGCGTGTTCAACTACTGGTGCTTTCACCCTGGAGTAGCTTTCCGTGAGATCTGCGCCAACAATGTCCACAACGTCATCCTAACCAGGTTAGTATTTGACCATTGTCGGAAGTGTGACTTGTTGTGTAACAGAATTGTTGCATTCGTACTGTAGCGGGACGCTTTCTCCGCTGGATACAACAGTCAAGGAGCTTGGCATTGACTTTCCGGTACGACTTGAGAACAACCACGTCGTCGACGCAGACCAAGTGTGGGTCGGTGTGGTTGGCACCGGTGTGACCGGCAAGCGATTGAATTCCAGTTACAATTTTCGGTCGACGGAGACGTATTTGCTGGAACTGGGCAACACGATCGTGAACTTCACTCGTCTCGTTCCCCACGGCCTGCTTGTCTTCTTTCCCTCCTATTCGATTTTGGAAGAGAGCATCGATAAGTGGCGGCGTCCTGCTTCGGGCGAGTCAGCTTCGTCCATTTGGGATCGGATAGTCCAGCAAAAGCAAACGTTCGTCGAGCCGCGAGGTCGGGCTGATTTCAAAGCTGTGGTTGAGGAATACCATCAAGCTATCGAGGACAATCCTAAGGGCGCAGTTTTTTTTGCGGTGTGCCGAGGAAAGGTACTGCTGTCGGTGTTGAAAGTTCGATTTCGAGAATGCCTGGATGCGATTCTAACCGCTGGCAAACTGCTTTGTGAATTTAGGTGAGCGAAGGCATTGATTTTTCAAACAACAAAGGCCGCGCCGTCGTCATCACGGGCTTGCCTTTCCCGCCAACGAAAGACCCAAAAATCATATTGAAGAAAAGCATTCTGGACGAAGCTGTGGTGCCCCATGGAGAGCTAGTAAGAAGCAAGTCTGGCATGGTTGCACCACCCTTCTTGTGTCGGACTGACCATTTGCTTGCTGTTGTGCTGGCAGAAATTGACGGGAAATGCCTGGTATATACAGCAAGCTTCGCGAGCAGTGAATCAAGCCATTGGGCGCGTCATTCGCCACCGTCACGACTACGGAGCTATCATCCTGTTGGACGAGAGGTTTGCGCTGAAGCAGCAGCAGGAGTGCTTATCTAAGTGGTTGCAGCCCTATTGCCACGCATGCAGAGGCTACGGTTCGTCTGGCTCTTCGGTTGTCGTCAGATAGAAACATCTAACGAAGTATGACATTCTGTGCAGGCGAAGCGCATATCGGCTTGACTCGATTTTTCAAGAGTAACAAGGCAAGAGCAGTACCGGAAACGTCTGTGAAAAAGGTGCTCCAGCAGCCTAAGTCGGTTGGTTTGTCCAAGAGGACGTTGTCCAAATCATCCATGGCCACGCCCGACAGCGATACTGAGCTGGTCAGCCGACAACTAACCGCTTCAGAGCTGGCAGTGTCGAGCTCCCAAACAGGGATTGGGGATGGACAGTCGTATGTAAACCCTCAGCTTCTTCGACGTGCTCCTGCTCCTCCACAAGCTGCAGGTACGCTTGTAGTTGCGAGTGTGATTTGTCTTGCGTAACTATGTATTTGCGGTAGACTGACGATAATGCGTCTCCGCTTAGTAGAGTCTAGAAGATTGCCTCCGCCCGCCATGCCGAGGCCAATTGTGCAGCACAAACGGTCGTTGGGCTCGCTACTGATGTCAACATCGAAGGCAGCAATGGTGGACTCGACATCGTCCATTGCGCGCCCGTTTACAGCGCCCAAGACGACTTGCGCCGGAAACAATGCCGAAAGCGCAATCGAAATCGACGAAGAAGACGCACAATCCTGGCAAAGTGCGAAGCAGCAGTTTGCAGCGAAACGAGATGTTCGTGCAGCTGAAGATGGATCAAGTGAAAAAGTGTTTGTGTCCGAGTTTCCCGCGGTGGCCAGGAAAGTGCTGCAGTCCTCTGACGTACCCAAACTCTACAGCTTCATTCGACAACTTCACGCTGAAGAAGACGTTGACGCAGTGCTGAATGGGATTTGCGAGTTACTGCGCGATCCAGCCTGCAAAGAGCTATTGGATCTGATGCCGAAAGTATTGAACGGTGCAATGTGTGATCGGTTTGTCGCGGCAGCCAAGGGCAATGGACTCGACATCTCAGTTGCTGTCAACGCTGAAAGCAAATATGGCGGTGCCCGGTCGACAGGCATGTCTTCGTTCTTCGAACGACTTCAGCAAAAGAGGCGGAAGACCCACCCTCACGTTCCGACAGCAGCGGTTGTCAAGGACCCCCAGTGCTTTGTGTGTTATGACATCCCTCGCAAGGCTTATGCCTCGCCCCAGTGTGGCCATATCTGCTGCCACCCATGCTGGAAAAAGGTAATCCGCGATAGATGCGATGCCACTTTGCTGGGAAGTTGGCGTGAACTGATTATTTTCGTGTGCTAATTGATTAATGCAGATGGAGAAGGATGGCTTCACGTCGTGCCCGGTGTGCAAGGTCCCAATCAAGCTGGAACACCTGAGTTTGATTCGCGCAGCAAAAGATTCGTCTACCGAGCATGCTACCAAGTAGACTCGCGAACGTATCCAACTGACAGGCAACGCCTCGTCACTCCAGCGTATCCTTGAGTTTCAGCAGAATTGTCAATTGATCCTGACCTGCCTTCCAGCAGGTTCAATGCAGAAAACCGCTTCCGCGTGCTCGCCTCGCGCTGATTCTCGCCGCTGCATGCCACTCCGAACAATGCTGGCACTGGCATCCGTTTTGCTTGCGATAACGGTTCAAGCATTCAACGGCCCGCGTAGCGTTCAGTATTAATAGGCGGTCAACGGCAGCGGCAAACGACAGCACCAGCTGTGCCTGCAATGCTCCGCTTCAATTGCCACGAGGTCGTTTCGGAAACGCGCGGGTCGTTTTGCAGGTTGCACTGGCATTCCGCCCTCCGCACGTGGCGCCGCGATTGCGGATTCAAGATCACTTCTCGACTTCCCGTCTCCGCGGCGAAGCACCCCACAGTCACGGCTCTGCAGCTTGCTGTACTTCACCTAAACGTTTGTTGCAAGTGTTGCTCTCGGCGCACTTCAACACGTAACAGGCCACTCAACTCCTCCCCTTCATCACTACCGTCCCAAGATGTTCTTCGCCAATGGCTTCGTTGAAACAGACCGGCGCGCGTCCGCTGTGGGCTCCGAAGAGAACGATATCCTTCGTGAGCTCCTGCTCGATGGAGATTTCGCGTCGCCTCGGCAATTCCCGCCTACGCCTGCAAAGCTGTACGGCGAACAGGCCGGTAGCAGCAACCCGCCCGGCTTCTCCAAGCGCAGCAGTCAGCAAGTCGACGTCTCGTTCCCACAGATCTGCTTCGACAACTCGCCTCACTTCACGCGCCTGCAGCCTCTGTCCAGCCGCAGCTGTGCCAGCTTCTCCCTGCCAAACCAGTCGCCACTTCCAGCATCCATTGTCAACGCCATCGTCTCTCCACCGCGTGTGTTCGTGCAGGAGTTTGCTCGACTGCCACAGCCGTTTTTCCAGGACGTGTCGATGGACTCGGACATGCGCGGCATGAAGCCTGAGAAATCCACCGTGTCTTTCCTGACGTCGTGCCTCCCTCCTGCACCGCTGCCCATGCTGTCAATGCCTCCGCTCAAGAAGAAGAAAACCTCGGCGGTCACCGCGTCGTCGATCAACGAGAGAAAGCAACTGCGATGCACACACCCGGACTGCCCGAACCTTCGTCGGTCCGCAGGCTTCTGCAATCGCCACAGCGGCAAGGTGTGCAGCATCTCCGGCTGCAACAAGTCGGCACTCAGTCGAGGAAAGTGCCCCGAACACGGCGGTGGTTCGCGCTGCAAGAAAGATGGCTGCTCCAAGTTCGCCCAGACCCGCGGCCTGTGTAAATCCCACGGCGGCGGCCGGCAGTGCAACGTCAGCGGCTGCACCAAGAACGCGCACCAGAACCGTTTGTGCCGTTCACACGGCGGTGGCAAGCGATGCGACTACTTCGGATGCCCCAAGTGGGCGCAACGCTCAGGATACTGCTGCGCGCACACCAAGATGAGCTCTAACGGCGCGCCCTCGACGACAGACTCGCAGCGCTCGCACTCCAACATCCCCACGATAAACACGTCGTCTCCAGCTTCGTCTCTGTGTATGTTCCCCGCCCCCGTGCCGTCTCCAACCTTACTGTCTCCGCACCGCCTCTTCTCGCTGCTGCCGTAGCTCTCAAGCCAGCGTCGAGGCCTCCTGAGATCGAGTAGTTATCTAACCGCGCAGTCCTGCAATCGCAGCAGGGTTGCGAGGCGGATCGAGCGTAGAATGCATTATTTACGTGCCGAGCGAAGGCACAGCTACAGCACAGCAAGCACATCAGAGTAACCAAATCCAACGGAAGATGTATAAACCCCAATGCTGCTGCGTCTGCCACTACCCTCCACGAACCACCAGAGCCCATCCGACAGCACCTCTCTCTATCCAAACGTCCTCCACCCCTTACACGGGGGTGATGACTCCGCGCTCCACCAGGTCCGGCACCTCCGCCGCGAGCCATGGGGCCAGCTTCATCACCAAAACACAACACAACACGTAAGTGAGACCCTGCCACTTCCACTGCTTCAAGGCCAAGTACTATAACCCGTACTCCGAGGGCGAGCGCGTGGGCCACGCCAAAGCGCGGCACGTTCTTCTGCCAGAGCGGCGCGAAATGGATGGTGAGGCAGATCTTGCCTCCGCGGTACATCTTGGACGTCTTGCCCTCGAGCTCAGGAATGCACAGCTCCGGGTTGGCCACGGGGTATGTGGCTGGGATCTCAAACTCGAGCTCGAACTCGTAGCGCAGGCCGTTGTGGAAGGACCAGCACTTGCCCGACCACCGCGTGCCGGCCTTGTTGGAGGCGATGGTGAACCAATCGTTGTCGGCCGCCTTGTTCATCTTGACGTACTGGATGAGCGCCATGTACTCCTCCTTCAGACGCTGCGTCCAGGCCTCGCCATCGCGCGGGCCGGCGCGCGTCTTGAGCAGCGGGATCTGCTGCACCGTGCGCTTGGTTTGATCGTCGATGGGCGCGTCCATGGCGGAATAGGAAAATGTGAAGTCAGACCGCAGGGGAATTGGTGCGTGGATGGGATAGGATGGTAAAGTTAGTGGGTGGTAGTGAGTTGAGGTGTTCAAGCCCAAAAGGCTGCTTCCAGTGCATCAGGAGCCCAAGGCGGTGGGCATTAGGCGATGAGGTTCCAGGGAGGTGGTGTTGGATGCCTGGAGAGTCCATGTGCGGATTGACTTGGTGTGTTATCTCGGTGGTCGACTGCTTCAGCTTGAGACCGACGTCCCCCGTCACATCGCGCTCAGCTCGGCGCGAAGGTGGGGGGCAGGAAGTCGCCCCCACCCAAGCAGGTGGTCGCGGATTCACTTCGGTGGGCGTGACGGCAGAAACGCGATCGCTGTAGAAGTCAAGTTTGTCCGATCAGCATGGCACGGCTTTCATGGAGGCTGTGCGAAGTGGCCAGCTCGGGTTTGACGTTGAGACGCACAGCAAGCAGCTCGGAGTGGCAGTGAAATGACAAGCAGCAGGCAATGGTGATGGTTTCAAGTACTGTTGATGTGGCAAGGCGGAGCTGGCCCTCTTGACCAGTACGTCAAGATGTTGCAGTTTTGCGAGACCCGTTGCCACGCTTTCGTTCCGCGGCAGCAGGTGGTTCGACACTCGTGCGCCGACGATCGCGAGCATGCAAGTCGCCCTGAGCGCGGACACCAAAGACACGAGCGCCGGACCAGGCAACACGGGAACGGCTGGCAATGCGCAGCGATGCCAACCGAAAATGATAATGTGGGCAGTGGTTGGTGGGCACCGCGTCATCTGCCCGTAGGGCAAACTTCCGAGTCCAAAGGACTCCTGTGAAAGGAGGCGGCTCAATGGCTGGTCGGGTCTGCTGCCTCCGGAGGCAACGCATTGCTGCAACGCTTGAGGCAGTGACCCAGAGCGCCTCCAATGGACCGATCGCAATCGATGTTGCGCTGAGCACGACGCGCTCCATTCGCCTGAAGCAGAAGGCGGCCCCGGATTCCATCAGCTGAGATCAGGCTTCAACTTACTGCGACTGGCATAACCGACACAGCCGCTCGCGCCGAACGAGTCGAACGTCACATCAGATCCTGCTGTCCCGCTGTCCGAGTGCGACGGAGTTAATCAATCGCTGCGTTCGGCTCACTCTTTTGGTGCGCATGACCACGCAGCGCTTGCCACCAGCTGGACCATAGGGCCCAGCGAAAGCGCTGCAAGTCGAGGACGGTAAGTCGCGGCGTCTGTGCTGCCAAGTAGCGTCCGAGGTGAATGCCTTGGGCTGTCCGTGTTGCCCCAGCTCCTGCAGTTTAACGCACGAACACCAGTCGCTCACTATTCAATTTGCCTTCGCCGAAGCACACCAACCACTTCCAGCTTCTCCGGTCTCGAGTTTCAAGAATGCAGACTCCGAGTGCTCTTCGCCTGGTGGCCATCGCCGCCACGGCCTCGCTCTCCATCATGCTCGCCCACGCTCAGCAGGCCGGATCAAACACGGCGGAAACCCACCCGACGCTCACCTCGCAGACCTGCACCAAGAGCGGCTGCACCGACGAGGACACCTCCATCGTGCTGGATGCCAACTGGCGCTGGCTGTACAAGGAGGGCACGTCCACGAACTGCTACACGGGCAATGAATGGGACACGACTATTTGCTCGGACCCCGAGACGTGTGCTTCGTCGTGCGCGCTCGACGGCGCCGACTACACCGGGACGTACGGCATCACCTCCGAGAGCGACAGCTTGAGCATGAAGCTCGTGACCAAGGGTCCCTACAGCACCAACATCGGCTCGCGGGTGTACATGATGGAGTCGGACGACACGTACAAGGCCTACAAGCTGCTGAATCAGGAGTTCTCCTTCGACGTCGACGTCTCGGATATCGACTGTGGCCTGAACAGTGCGCTCTACTTCGTGGACATGGACACTGACGGTGGCGTGAGCCGCTTCTCGGGTAACAAGGCTGGTGCCAAGTACGGCACGGGCTACTGTGACGCCCAGTGTCCGCAGGACCTCAAGTTCATCAGCGGTGAGGCCAACGTCCTCAACTGGACTGCTAGCGCCACCGACAGCAACTCGGGCACTGGCAACTACGGTTCGTGCTGTGCCGAGATGGATATCTGGGAGTCCAATAGCGTCAGCAACGCGTACACAACGCACCCGTGCACAGTGACATCGAAGGCCGGTGGATCGTCCCGCTGTGAAAGTGCCACCGAGTGCGGCACCGGCACCGGCCACCGCTACGACGGCGTGTGTGACAAGGATGGCTGTGACTTCAACCCGTATCGAATGGGCAACAAGACGTTCTTCGGCCCTGGCGCGGACTTCACGATCGATACGACCAAGTCGTTCACGGTGGTGACCCGCTTCATCACGGACGATAACACGGCGACCGGCACCCTCACCGACATGAAGCGCTTCTACGTGCAGAATGGCGTGACTCACGAGATGCCGTACTCGACGTGGTCGGGTCTGGAGGACATGAACTCTCTGACGGATGACCAGTGCTCTGCCGCCAAGAAGGTGTTTGGCGATGAAGATGACCACAAGGCCAAGGGCGGACTTGCTCAGATGGGCGTCGCCATGAAGCGCGGTATGGTGCTCACCATGAGCCTGTGGACGGACCATGCGGCCCAGTGCCTGTGGCTGGACTCGGACTACCCCGTCACTGCCGATGCTTCGGAGCCTGGTGTCTCGCGCGGCACGTGCGCTACGACGAGCGGCGACCCGGACACGGTTGTCTCGGAGCAGGCGGACGCTACGGTTGTCTTCAGCAACATCCGCTTCGGCGACATTGGCACGACGGTCGATGGCATTAGCACCGACGCGGGCTCTTCGGCTTCCAGCAGTACGTCGACAACCACCACTGCTCCGTCAGCGACGACGGCCTCTTCGGGCTCCTCGACCAGTACTTCGACCACGAAGACCACTGCCCCGTCGGCTTCAGCCAGCAGCTCGGATGCCTCGACGTCTACGAGCACTACGACGCAGGAGCCCACCTCGCAAGCTTCGATCGAGGGAAGCGTTGACGCTGACGCCGATGAGACGAGCGCGGACGCTGACGCTGACGAGGCGAGCGCGGACAACGCGTCGAGTGTTGGCTCAGAGTCGAGCAAGGACGCCAGCATGACGACCGCGCCGGTAGATGACGAGGACAGCGCGTCAACTGCGGGCGATGTCGTGGACTCGGGCTCGGAGGACGCCTCCTCTGTGACTAGCGCCCCCGCTGCGACGACGAAGGCTCCGACCAAGCAGTGCAAGACCCGTCGCAACTAGACTTCCATGATTTGACGTTGCATTTCTGTAGTGGCAAAAGCACAACCTGCGTGTGTATGTCGTAGAGAGTTTGTCTGCCAAGACCGAGGTAGTTTGTGATAACTATCGAGTGACAAGTGAGCGAACTAATAACTGAACAAGATGACCCTTGAAGTGAAAGTTGTTGTTCGAGGATGAACAGCCTCCGAGTTGTTCGCAGCAGATAGCTGCAGAAGCAACGGAGACTCTTGTCAAGCGTGTATCTTGCAGGCCGGCGTTGCACCTTGGTGATCGCGAAGGCACCGGAGTTTTCACCGCCAACAGGTGTTTCCGTCACGGCTGAAGTTGAAGTCTGATCCGGACCGGCTCACGTCTGCAATCGAGACTCGGTTGGCATCACCCTCACACACCGGGCGAAGACAAGAAGGTGCCAGACTTCCGTCCAGCAACTATCCCAGCAACAGCAGCGAGTGGAGCTCGGTCTCGGGTAGAGAAGCCCGGACGATAGGATTTGATTTCAATCGGTGAAAGATGCTGCTCGCACGAAACCCGAGATCGCGTAACGCAGCTGGCAGCGAGGTGATCGTTGTTGATGCGGACGTTGACTATCGTGGTCATCCTTTACGCTACGTGAGACCAGTCCTCCAGGATCGGGGAAGCAGGCGAGGCGAAAGCGGACTCGCCAGCTCCACTCACAATTCAATTTGCCTTCGCCGAAGCACACCAACCACTTCCAGCTTCTCCGGTCTCGAGTTTCAAGGATGCAGACTCCGAGTGCTCTTCGCCTGGTGGCCATCGCCGCCACGGCCTCGCTCTCCATTATGCTCGCCCACGCTCAGCAGGTCGGATCCAACACCGCTGAATCGCACCCGTCGCTCACGACGCAGACCTGCACGAGCACTGGCTGCACGGATGAAGACACGTCCATTGTGCTCGACGCCAACTGGCGCTGGCTGTACGAGGTCGGCACCTCCACGAACTGCTACACGGGCAACGAATGGGACACGGACATTTGCTCCGATCCCGAGACCTGTGCGTCTAACTGCGCGCTCGACGGCGCCGACTATACGGGAACGTACGGCATCACGGCTGACACGGACAGTCTGACGCTCAAGCTTGTGACGGAAGGCTCGTACAGCACCAACATCGGATCGCGTGTGTACGTCATGGAATCCGACGACACGTACAAGGCCTACAAGCTGCTGAATCAGGAGTTCACCTTCGACGTCGACGTGTCGAACCTCGACTGCGGCCTCAATGGTGCTCTCTACTTCGTGGACATGGACACTGATGGTGGCATGAGCCGCTTCTCGGGTAACGCCGCCGGCGCCGAGTACGGCACGGGCTACTGTGACGCCCAGTGTCCACAGGACCTCAAGTTCATCAGTGGTGAGGCCAACGTCCTCAACTGGACGGCCAGCGCTACCGACAGCAACTCCGGAACTGGTGAGTACGGCTCGTGCTGTGCCGAGATGGATATCTGGGAGTCCAACAGCATCAGCAACGCGTACACTTCGCACCCATGCTCAGTCACGTCGAGTGCTGGCGGCTCGTACCGTTGCGAGAGCGAGACCGAGTGCGGATCCGGTGACTCCCGCTATGACGGCGTGTGTGACAAGGATGGCTGTGACTTCAATCCGTACCGAATGGGCAACCAAACGTTCTTCGGTCCTGGCTCGGACTACACGATCGACACGACCCAGTCGTTCACGGTGGTGACCCGCTTCATCACGGACGACGGCACCGCGACCGGAAGTCTAAGTGAGATCACGCGTTACTACGTGCAGAACGACGTGAGCTACGAGATGCCGTACTCGACGTGGTCGGGTCTGGAGGACATGAACTCATTGACGGACGACCAGTGCTCTGCCGCCAAGACGGAGTTCGGTGACGAGGACGACCACAAGGCCAAGGGCGGCCTCGAGCAGATCGGCCTTGCTATGCAGCGCGGTATGGTGCTCACCATGAGCCTGTGGACCGATAGCGCTGCCTACTGCCTGTGGCTCGACTCGGACTACCCGGTCACCGCTGACACCTCGGAGCCTGGCGTTTCTCGCGGTACGTGTGCCACGACGACCGGCATCCCTGACGATGTGATCTCCGAGCAGCCCGACGCCACCGTTGTCTTCAGCAACATCCGCTTTGGAGACATCGGCACGACGGTCGACGGTATCAGCACCGACTCGAGCAGCACGACTTCGTCCACGACTGCCACGACGAGCTCGACAGGCTCATCTACCTCCACCAGCACATCCTCGACGACGACGTCTCCGTCCACGACGACGAGCTCCTCGGATGCCTCGACATCTACGGTGACGACTTCCCCGTCCACGACCACTAGCTCATCCGACACCTCGACATCTACCAGCACGAACACGGCGACCACTTCCCCGTCCACGACGATCTCCTCGGATGCTTCAACGTCAACGAGCACTTCAACGACGACTTCTCCGTCGACGAGCACCACTTCCACTTCCTCGGAAGCTGCTGAGACGGACGCCTCGGAGGTTGACGCTGAAGCTGAAGACGATTCCACCGCCTCGGAGGTTGATGCTGACGCTGACTCCGACGCCGATGCCGACACCACCACTGCTACTTCCACGACGGCGCCGGCGACTACTACCGCTGCCCCCAGCACTTCGACGAGCTCGTGCAAGACCCGCCGTCGCCACTAGATGTGTCCACCTCAGGTAAGTGGGAAAATGAATGTCAAGTGCCGTAAGACTTAAATCAAATCCGTCGTTGAGTTAGACAAACCACACAAAACTTTATCCAATAGTTTGCGGACATTTGACTAAGGCTGCGCGAAGGCTGGGATAGGAAAAAGGGGTAACAAATGAACTCGCACAGTTCTTCAAGTAAGATTAAGCAAGGTTAATTGTATGTGGCTCCCGCCTGCGGTTCGCTGAATCTTTTACAGGTCGTCGTTGTGTGCAAACAAGCAGTAAGTGCAATTTCAACCGCTTGTTTGTACGCAAGCCAACACGTTTTGCAGGTTTTGGACCCCCTACCCGGCAATAAGCCGAGTACCCATCCATTGAGGGCATCTGCTGCACCTGCTTCGCAGCCGCAGCATCTGCCCCCACGCTTTACTAATAGAGATACGCTAACATGGTTCATATCCCGATGGCAGGACCCATAGATGCATGAAATTCGATGTTTTCCAGTGGTAAGGTGGCCACGCAATTAAGCCTTTTAAGGACTCCGTTTAGCCACCGGTATATCGGTCGCGTCCCATGGAATTAATCTTTGTTATGCTGGGCTGTACACTTCGCTCCTATCCCAGAATAAATGCCTCTTGATTGGTTGGCCCTTTGACTCAAAAGGGACAAATGAGGTTCATAGGAGATTCATTGCTGCACAAAATGGCTCTTACATCCAACATCTTCAGAAATTTTCCACGATAATCGTTGTGATTGACTGTTGATTTGGCTTGAGGTGGTGAGTTTTCAAGTCGCGGGGGTGGAGGGGGGGGGGGACGTTGTCTGTAGCAGAGCGGCCCTTCTACGAAACTACTACTAGTATTCCTCATTACACTTGGGGTTGATCAAGGTGGCCGCCACTTTACAAAAAATCTAGCACAGGATATACTTTAATATTATTTTGTGGCAGGACTGCCTGCAGGGTCAACGAACGTCTCCACGCGTGACGGCATACAAGTCGTCTTGCACAAACCTGCTGAAGTACTCCAAAAAGGATGAAATACAGGGCCGCCGATTATGGCATGTATATGAATGTAGAGCAGTAAGATAAATAATGTCATGCAAGACGTTGAACCCAGACCATAAATAATGATGTTCAAGACCAACAACTCATACATAATGGCAAAATGACAGATCATGCAAAGAATATATTTTGCTAAGCTGCGGAGGTTGGCGACCGTGCGAACATCCCAGTAGCTCGAGTTCTGGCGTAGAAACAGAATCTGCTCTAGCGTAATTGGATGCAGGCCATTGCGTTCGTGCCCGAACGTGATGCGAGCCATACTGAAGAACCGCTCCACCATATTCGGGGTGGGCGAATACTTCCGAGAAGAGCGTATTGCTGCTCACGCTCCGCCAGCCGCCGCCGCTTTTGCATGCGCTCCACGAAGGAGCCCTCTCCTTTTCGACATCAGGCGCGGGGTTGGGCGTGGCTCCGACAGTAAACGAGCGTGTAGGGCTGCCTTCTCTGCCCTCGTCAGCCGGCTAGACTTGCCCCGCAGCATGCGGACACAGCCAGACTCGAAGTCTGCACTGTGGACGATTGCAGCTCGCGGACCTGCATATAACACACAAAAATTAGCGTACCTTGCCAAACCACGCGCCGCAACACAGTAAACTTACCCAGATACGTAGCAAACTCTGGCTTGACATCGATGAGTCCGTCGAACCACTCGCGGACGCCTAGCAGGTCGACGTCGGTTCCTTGGAGCGCCTTCGATACAGATTCGACTTCCTTTAACTCCTTGTCGAGAGGGCGCAGATGCCGGTTGCAGGCCGGAGCGGAAATCAGGTCTGCGATGTCGTCGTCCTCTTTATCAAGGTGCTTGAGCAGCGCGAAGTAGCGATGGAGCATCGAAAACGTAGAGCTCCACCAGGTGTCTTGACGAATTACCGGTCGAGGGTCAGTTTTAGGGCTAAAATTAAACAGAACCGTTTTATGAAGATACCAGTTAGTATAAAAACTAGAAAATAACGTAATAAGCATGAAATAAATAAAAAGTACCGCAACTTTGCCGACTGAGTTAGCGTCCGTAGCTTGATCATCAGGGCTTGCACTTCCACAAGGTCGGATTCGTGATCTTGTAGCTGATGCTGTACTGCACGGTTGAGGCGGTGTGACGCACACCCAACCAGGGGCACGCCGACAAGTGTAGCCAGACGCCGGTTAACGCTGAAATTGTCTCCAACGATAAAGACGCACTGCTCCAGCTGTTTGCCAAAATCAGGTGGCAACATGTTAGCAAGGAATTCCCTGTGAGCGGCGGCGGATAGGTCGTCGTCGGCATCATTTAGGAGAGGGGCCATGCATAGCAGTGGGGTCTTCACGGTGCCATTCACCTCGTAGCAAGCAAAGACCGCGATTTAATGCTCGGACACATGGGACCACCCATCCAGGATGAGACCAAAGATGTCCGGCATCTCAGAGGCGACAGATCTTTCCACTGCTAGCGCGACCCCTTCCATCGTAGCCCGCAGGGTCTCCACACGGATGAGGTCCAGCGCAGGGCCCGGACATAATAATATAATACCAATAACATTGGTATTATATTTACGGAATAAAGTATTATTGTAGTGGGTGTGTTCCAGTTTAATACAAAATGTTTAAAAATACTATTGTATTTTTCTCTGTCCAACCGTTCGTGAGTTGGCCAGTGCCATGCTCAAGCGCTACGTCAAGATCCGGGACGCCATTCTCACTGTCACTGCCGTGGAAGACCTCGTCCCACGTGGTAACGCCCATCGCCGCGTCGCAGGTGTCGTCAAGCTGAAAGAGCTTGACAGTGTCTGTGTCAAGTTGCAAGCTGTAAGGCATGCACAATGGCGGACGTCCGCCTTCTTTTTGATGCGTGTACCAAACAGTATCCTGTAATGGCTACCTACGTGGGACCAACAGCGGATATTATCCACTCTCCGGATGTTGAGGCTGCTGTTGTCAAGATCCAGAACGATCTACCGCTGACTACCGGTGAGCAGCATGCCGTCGAGGACTTTGCGATGGAGCCACAAGAACCAAGCCCAGCTCCGCGCGCTCGGGTCGATTTTGCATCGACCATCCTGCGGCAGGCAAAGAAGCAGCGTCTCTCAGACCGCGTCGCGACGCAGTAGGACGAGCTCCTGGACTTCGCACCCCCAACGAGCAATGCGTGCGAGCGCCTCTTCTCGGGTTGCAAGCTAGTTCTCACCTCGCTGCGTTCGCCGACGCTGCCGGCGAACTTCGAGCGGATGATGTTTCTGCGCGCGAACAGTGATCAGTGGACCAGCGCAACACTTCTGGGCTGCGTTGAAGGTGATGAAGAGTGATTGCTGTTAAGGTGAGGTATAATATGCTGATCAATACACTTAAATGACTGCAATAACTATTATTTCGATGTTGTGTATTGCCATGACTATTCCGGATCGCCAGGGTGCTAGTATTGCATTAGGAAATGTATTTACCATGCCCTAGTTCAGCGTAGTGTAGCTAATTACAGCACAAAATCTAGAAACAGTTTCTGAAATAAAAAAAAATACTAAAGAGATTAACGTACCGTCGAGTTGTGCGATTCTCACATAATGAGAAGGGCAGATTGCTCATCACGATACCAAGCAGCCACCCGTACAGCGTCTGCGAGGCCCGTCACACATAGCTCAGCAGAGAGCCTGTCTCGGCCGTCGTGGCTTCGAGTATATCTGCCTCGAAGGCGGGATGCTCGCGTCTTACGTGCTGCATCAAGTTGGTGTGGCCGTTGCAGTGCGTCTGCTTCCGAACCGTGCCGCAGCGACAACGGAAGTATTCGGTGATAACTTCATCGTAGTCATCGCGGCACGGTCGGAAGTAGAACCCAGCAACCTGGGCGGAAGTGAAGGCTGGGCGGGCGGGGCACGAGATTCAAGATTAGGACCATTGCGTCGGTGTTTGCTAGGATGGGGTGGACGTGAGGCGGGTGGCTTGCAAAATGCAGAATAAGAGCTATAGGCCCCCGTTGTGGGGGTAGATTGCCTGGTTGGTCATGAAAGAACGCCACACCTCATGGATACATGATGACACTTGGTAGGAAGTCCAGCATAAATTATGACATGTCGTAGTCTTGTTGACATACATTTATGTACGAAATCAATGATCATTATTTTTATGGCCATGCTAATATCGGCAGCCCTGATGAAATAAGTCAATGCCAGTTCAGACCAACGCTGGTCAACGCACCAGCTGCGGATAACTCGAATCAACGAACAAGTACATGTGTACTGCATAGCAGTGTCAACGTTGAATAGGGCAGCGTGCGAACACCGTTCACCCTAATTAGTCGTGTGACCTAAATAGTCGTGCACCTTTGTTAACCATCCCACGGGTTTTGGAAAAGATTGCCAATCCTACCTGGAATCCAAAAAATAGACCGGATTCGGGTAGATGTCGACGAGCAGATTTGCGTGATGTATTTGTTTTGAGTATTTGCACAATTGTTTCAGAGTAATATGGATTTCAAAACAAGGTAGACTGAGCCTCGAGCCGTACATGGTAAATAGTCATGGCACGACTAATTAGGGTGAACGGAGTAGTTGTTACCATTCGTTTGGCGCCTTAAGCTTTATATCTAGCCCCTAGTTTTAGCGCTACAATGGCTGGTTGGGCGGCACCATCTAGACCAGCTTTGATCATAAGTGATATATCTAGCTCCCAGAATCGCATCTTCTTCACCATGGCCAAGCCCAGTACCACTCGCAAGATCAAGCGGACCAACGCTGAGTGGCAGCAGGTTCTCAAAGTCCTGCTTCCCGGTTCTGCCAATAGATGCCTCAAGCACGGAGACCTGACTGCTAAATCACGGGAATTTACACGCACACCACGGGCTCTCTTCTATGGCCTCAGCTAAAGACAGAGGTGGCGAGCACCGGCCGTCTTGCATCACTTTCTCAGCGGTATCGCAGTGAGCGGCACCGAGATGATCATACGACTTCGTTCGAGAGGCGCTATGGAGGAGCGCTTCCCTTTTCGCTTGGCCGCCCGCAAGGGTAAACACATCACCGGTAAAACATATGCGATGAGATGCTCACTTACACGAAGCGAGCAGGAAATCATGCCCCCTTTGTCTACGTGCGGACATGATCGTAGCCACCTCAGAATAATAAGTTGAAGCTGAAGAGGTGGCTGCATTTTGGGTTCTAGTCAGCGTAAAACAGCTGTCCGTCTCGGTGTTTATGCTTGTTGAAGTAAAGTTGATGATCTGCCGCATACGTAGAACACACCCAAGGTATGGAGCAGCCTGCACCCTTTTTACGCATAAATATCACAACGCTCGTCACCCAGCCAGGCTGAGGGCAGCATCGATTGCAATGTGCGGCGAATGGTAGTCATGCGGAATTTCGTGATGACGATATCGTCCATCGATACATTGTGCAGCGTGCCTTCAATTTTACGGAGCATGTGACGGGGTTACATCAAATAGTGTGGTGCACACAAGTTAGGTGCCACACATAAGTTGGGTTCCATACATATGTTACGTA
>JAABLK010000251.1:0-38704 GCA_012295415.1 Phytophthora chlamydospora
AGCACGTGGTGGGTGCCGGGAGCATTGCCAATACGAAGGAGGGCGTCCTTGTGAATGGCCTGCGTGGTTGGTATGGGACCGATGCGGTTTGTGAACAGCAGATTCAGGTCCTTGTCCATCACACAAGGTCGACCAGCGACGAATGTTGCGGTGGTGCAACTTGATCAGAAATCGCAGTGGTGCAACTTAAGTGTTGCGCGTCTTGTGTTGCAGGATGTCAATGTTCTTCGAACTGCGAATTTTTGATGGGTTTTATCTGGGCTTGCCATACTGGAGTGGTGACGAATGATACTTCGGTGACGAAATGTCCAAAGCTCGCTGCGTGCCAAGCAAAACAAGCGCAACAACTACGTTCGAGTCGGTTCCAGTCTACAAGTTGTAGAGCCGGTTGGTTTCCAAGGCCACACACGACGAAGCATAATATGTGAAAAAAATCTCACAACCTTGTTATCGCCTGCCGAGAAATATGTTAGTGAGTCCGTGGACATCTGCAGTTCGTAAAGCAGCAAGTACGAGCAGCAGAATGTTGAAGGGTGTTCTGACTTGAAGGAGGAGGAATACGATATCGCCACCTCCACTCGCAGAGATGCATCGAGCTTACCGCGCGCGAGCAGCCCACGTAAAAATGACACCCATTCAACTCCCAGGTGGCCGTGGGCATGATGTCACGAGTGACGAACCTGGTGCCCGCGAAGTGGTATTTGCGAAGGCTGCCCCAGCGCCGAGCTCAACAGCGCCAAAACTTATCCATACAATCTATAAATCGCGACCGCGGGGGACGGCTAAGTTAGCTGAGTGCAGCGCAGGTAATTTGTAACTTATCAATGATGCTGTTGCCAATGATCTGCTTCCCGTTGCTGCCAAAAGCGTCTGTTAATGTGCTAAAGCTGGTACACGTGCGACCCAGACTTCGACGCTCGGAAGATTTCCCCATTTCCCGGGCTTTTCCTTCCCGTAATACGGTTGCCCAGCGAATCACTTCATCGCATCGTTCATTACCGCATCCTTCGTTCGCCACACAAGTGCGACTCGGTCACAATGCAGCTCTTCCTACGATACCTCATCACAACATACTTGGCGTTCGTGCTAGCGGCAGGCAACGCGCAAGACTTAACTTCAACAACTTCACCGACGACGGCTATCGCAAACACACCGTCACTCCGCCTCCACATCATCCTCAAGCCCAAGAATATGCATATTCACGGGCAATCCGTCTTCGACGTCTTCGCCAAACCAGTCGTGTCGGCCGATGGAACCAGCGTGCGGTACGACGGGTTTGCCACCTTCATTCAAGGCGAGACGGAGTTCACCTACTTACTCGTGGATGGCGCCGCGTACGTGGTCGAAGCGACCGGAGACGATGACAACTCGGCTACCACGCAAGCTACCAAGTGCCTCGAGTCGGTCACGCCCTTCGACTCCATCGTGTCCGCGCTCAACAACCTCAAGACCATTTCGAGCGAGTCGCTCGGCAAAGACAGCGAACTGGAATGTTCAAGTGAAACCCTATACGAGACTTCCTTCGGGGGTGAAGACTTCGTGGTGTGTGCGTCCGGAGCGTCTGGGTTCGTCGCGTACGGGGGCGGCATCACGATGGCGGTGGAGTACTTGGAGCGTCCCCTGCGCAGCATTTCGGCTCCGAAGTTGAGCGATGGTAGCGCGTCGTGCCCCGTAGTAGCGACGCCGACGGTCATGACACCGACTACACTGTCACTGCTGACCGGAGATGCGGAGTCTTGAAATCTGTATGGCTCAGTTTTGCGATCGACTTTGAGAAAGCGTTTCCTCTAGCAGCAATGACCGTTTTCCCGTTAGATAGGTTATATTGCTGAAACACCGACGTTTGGCGAGTCTGCACGGATCGGATGCTTGTCGTCTTGCGCTTATGTCTCTACGCCTTCAGTAGGCTGCGTGGCGCTGGTGGACTCTATCTGATTGAGAGATATCGCCCGGCTATCCCAATGCCATTGCGTCAAGGAGCAACACCAAGGTCAGCGCATTTGGTCGGCGCGGTGACTCCACCACTGTCTTCTCCGAGGACAGCAGCAAAAGTAGTCTCTGTCAACGATGTCCTAGTGTCGAAGGCAACTCGGTACATTATACCGACACGTCCGCGCTCCATGGATGCTACCGTCATCATAGAAGTGGGCACCCCATGCAGCATAGGCTGCTTGGCTTGCTTGCCAGCCAGTGATGGCCCGAGTGCAGGTTCGGTTCCTGTGCGTCACTTTTCATTCGTCTTGCACCTGATCGCCA
This sequence comes from Phytophthora chlamydospora, assembly GCA_012295415.1. Lineage (NCBI taxonomy): Eukaryota > Oomycota > Peronosporomycetes > Peronosporales > Peronosporaceae > Phytophthora > Phytophthora chlamydospora. The sequence continues at coordinate 2,257 of JAABLK010000251.1, forward strand.
CCTTCACCCGGCCATGCTGTACTTCCTGACGCTGACGCAGCGCTGCAACTTGGCCTGCACGTACTGCGGGTCGTCCGAGGAGCTGGACATCGAGGACCTCGTGGACCCTTTGGACTGCCAGTACAAGGTGGACGCTCTCGACAAGCTCACGACGCCGCTCAAGGACGAGCAGGAGCCGATGGCTATCTGCTTCTACGGCGGCGAGCCGCTGCTGCAGCTGCGCCAGATCAAGAAGGTGCTGGCCCAGCATGAGGGCAAGAACACCAAGTTCGTACTGCAAACCAACGGTACCAAGCTCAACCGCACGCCCACGAAGGTAGTGAACCGCATGGACTGCATCCTCATCTCCGTGGATGGCGGCGAGAAGGTGACGGACACGAACCGAGGAGCGGGCACTTGGCGCCAAGCCATCGACAACGGATTCCTGATCCGCAAGAACGGCTTCACCGGTGACTTGATCGCCCGAATGACCGTCAGCCACGTGAGTGGAGACATCTACCAGGACGTCAAGGACCTGTTCGATCTCGGCATCTTCGACCACGTGCACTGGCAGCTGGACGCGCAGTGGAGCACCCCCATGTACGCCGGCTACGAGGACCGCGGCGGCTTCCTCAAGTGGCGCGACGAGGTGTACAACCCGTCGATCACCAAGCTTGCCACGTACTTCCGCGACACGTTGCTGAACGAGAAGAAGCTGCTGGGCGTCGCCCCGTTCCTGCCGCTGCTGCACACACTGATCACCGGCGACAAGGTGACGCTCCGCTGTGGATCGGGTCGCGACGCCTTTAACGTCCGCACGGGAGGCGGCATCTCGGCCTGCCCCATCGCGCCCGACAGCGACCTGCAGTACGACTTGGCCCACATCAACGACGCCGATTTCAGCCCGGAGAAGGTGCGCGACTCGATCAAGATCGGCGGCCCGTGCTTGACCTGCGAGGTGAAGGACATCTGCGGCGGACGGTGTCTGTACGCCAACAAGACGATGTGGTGGGGCGAGGAGGGCTTCCTCTCCGTGTGCCAGACCGTCAAGCACCTGATCCAGTGCATGCGCGATATCCAGCCCGACGTGGAGAGCGCCATTGCGCAGGGCATCATCGAGCTCGAGGACCTGAATTACCCCAAGTACAACAACTCGGTCGAAGTCATCCCGTAGTGGGAGGAACCAGTCGTAACAATGCCAACTACAGCCAACCATCTACTCGGATGAAGTTCCCATCGTATCGATTGTCGCCGCGCTTTCCAATTGAGAAGTGTACAGTACGAAGAAGAGCGAAGCGAATACAATACCCTCGATGCTCGTGCATGTTCCTTATCCAAGCGCGTGCCCGGAGCCTACTGCCTGCTCGTGCTGCGTGCCACCAAGCCAATTGCGCTGGACGCGGTGCTCGCAAGCGCAAGAAGCGTGCTCAGACCGAGGTTTGCTTCACCATTGGCTCGATGAGTGACCTTGTGACTCCAAAAGAGGTCACTCATCCAGCCCCACTCCAAATCGAGTCGTCGTTGAGCGAGGCAATACAAAACGAGCAGAAAAGTGAGCGACGCTGCAGCGTCGGAATCACAGCAACTTCTCGCACGATTGCACATGAGTGCGCTCGGCTGCAGTTGGTCCGCCCTGTTCGTCTAAGGGCAAGAGCAATACCAGCTCGCATCCGAAACTCTGGTGTATTCGGAGTGAGCTCGATCTCTTGATAAGCTCCAGCTTGAGAAGTTACTCAAGGCAGCTGGAGGAAGTCATCGAGATATCCGAATTACTAGCGGTCTCCTCCGCCCTGATGGGCTCGCACATGCCCGTTACACGTACAACATCAAAAGGCGCGATCCAAAAAAACGGATGGCCACAAGGCAAGCGATCTTAGTCCGCCGTCGAATCTAGTGCGGTCAGAAGAATCTCGATGCATCTCGTCGCCGGCCTCGGTCTTCCTGTCTTCATGACCCTGTCGAGCTGGCAAAGCTACTTCACAGCCAAGCTCCGCCACTTTTCCGCTGCGTTACGGCCGAGGACAGCCCTGGCAAGCGTATTTTTGGCAGCTTGAGCCCTTCCCCCCTGGCGACTTCTGGCCTATCGACTTCGCATCGCCCAGTGTCGCTGCTTGTCTTGCTTCACCAGGAACTGCCGATCAAAGCTCCACGACTCCATGGCCACCACGGCAACAGGCTCATAGCGTCTCCCCAGCTCCAGGCACACCATCATCCGGCCTGGCATCAACACTTCTGCCGACGTCATGAGATTCCATCCCCTTGCATACTGAAACCCATATATTCCGACTAAGTACGTTACAAACTCGCCCTGCGCTTGCAACCGCCGCGGCGGGGAATTCATTCAGCAACCTGCCGCGAGTGGAGCAGTCCCTTTCCCCTGTCCATAATGAAGCGTCGGCCGCTGCGCGCCGCCGGCAGCTTCGGGCTCTACGCCATGTGCATCTGCCTGTCCACCATCGCGCTGCAGGCGCTCACCAGTCCGTCCCCAGCGCCCCCGGGCTCGTTCCTGAGCCGCCTCAACCCCGTGGACGCTTTCCTATGGAGCCATACAGAATCCCCGCAACTTTCCGCCAAGGACCTCAAGCTACGCAATTTGTCGGTGCATCGCGTTCGATACGTTGATGAAGAAGATGATGAAGAAGCGGAAGATACGGAAGCGCCGGTTCCGGGGTGGTTCACGGCCGCCAGGAAGCCTCGAGCAGCTGAGGTCTCCAGTGTTGTGGTGACGTGGGAGGACCACCCGTTGGCGGCTCATGCTCGAGCTAAAGACGCAAAGCTAGAGGAGGGAGAGGAAGAAAAAGAGGAGGCGAAGAAGATGGACGCCTTCTCGTACGAGGTGCAGATGTGGGTCACGGGCTGGGGGCTCGACGGTCTCTGGAACCCGGCGAACAGGAGAGTTGCTACGAGAGACCCGTTTGTTGTGCTGGTGGACTTGCCACGCGAGCATGAACTGGCATTTCGAGTCCGGATGAAGGCTAGACAGACCAAGAGGTCGCTGCTGGGGTTTCTACTGCCTTCGGGCTTCTTCTCTACCGAGACGGACGGAAAATGGAGCGACGTGGTGACGTTGTCTCCTACGACGGATGACGAACTTGAAGCCATTGTGACGTTCCTGACGGGCAACAAGCCTCTGCTGCTACTGCTCGCCTTGTGCATTGGCTCAAGCTGTCTGGTCGTGGCACAGCTGTATTTGCGCAGAAGACTGGCGCGGAGCCGACAGAGGAAACTGCTGAAGATGCAGTTGAGTCGAAGATCGTCATCGGAAAAGGAGGAAGTGGAGAAGCAGGATGACGATGTGGCTGGAAACAGCGGCAAGGACGTGCAGGAGCTACAGCACGAGATCCGTGACCTGCGCCAGGAGCTGGCGGACTGCGAGGACGAGGTGCGGCAGCTGATGCTGTTCAGCGGCTACGGCATCGAGGCGCTGGCGCCGCACGAGCTGGAGCAGTTGGAGCGCGAGCTCAAGCACACGCTCAAGCGCATCCAGCACCTCAAGAAGCACGGCGCCGCAACGCCGGAAAAGCCCGGGATGGGGATGAGCTCTGTAGACGAGCAGAGCCGACGGGAGAGACGGCGGCTCAAGCAGCGAGACGCCCTCCCGATGAGCCCCATCTACGAGCACCGCTCATTCTAGGCCAGTGTCGACACCCGTCCACTTATTTATCTAACCAACCAACCGCCAAGACCTGAGGACACACACACGTCCTCCTTGCACATACGGGAGTAGAGTCATATGAAGAAACTTCAACAAGATCCATAAAAGTCAAGTTCCTCATCGAAATCTTCTAAAACCCCAAAAGCATCACCTCGTCAAGTGACTGATGTGGTCCACACCTCAGTCAGAACCGCCGGAACCGCACGTATCCAAGATGCCTGTGCGCGACGTGGCTCTGGGCGCTCTCTCGGGCGCGCTGCTCTCCGTTCTCGTCTCCCGCGTGCTTCTCCCTCGTCTCCACACACGGAAGCTGCGCGCGCGCGTCCCGCGTGGCACCGTATTCCTCGTTGGCGCCGGCCCTGGCGACCCAGAGCTTTTGACACTGAAGGCTCGTCGCCTGCTTAGATGCGCCACGTGCGTCGTGGTTGACGACCTAGTGGGGCCCGAGGTGTATGCGCTCTTCCCTTCGGATGCTGAAGTCGTGTATGTGGGCAAACGTGGCGGCAAGAAGGACTCGGCCAAGCAGGTGGACATTGACGCCATTCTGGTGAGCAAGAGTCAAGCTGGCCACGTCGTGGTGCGGCTCAAAGGCGGAGATCCCATGGTCTTCGGCCGCGTGCACTCAGAGATCCGCGCGCTGGTGCGTGCGCAGTGTCCGTTCGAGGTGGTGCCCGGTATTTCGTCGGCTTTGGCGGTTCCAGCCACGGCCAACATTCCAGTGACGCACAAGACGCTGAGCACGAGCTTCGTGGTCATCTCGGGCCACAAGCCGGCGGAGATGGACTTCGACACGCTGGCTAAAGTGGAGACCATTGTGTTGTTGATGGCCACGAGGACTATTGGAAGTATCTGTGAGAGCTTGATGCTGAGTGGGAAGAAGGGGGATACGCCGGTGGCGTTGATCCATTCGGGTACGAACCCTGATCAGGTGCTGCTGGTTGGTACGGTGGAGGACATTGCTGCGAAGATGGAGGGCAAGAAGTACTCGCCTGCTATTATCGTGATCGGACAGGTGGCCAAGTATGGAGATCTCAAGGCGTACCTGGAGGAATCGGACGACGAACCGGTCAACACGGACGTGTAAAGAGAGCGAGAAAGTAGGGAGGATCGACTTGATTCGCGAAGATAATGTCACTCATGCAAGTGCCGTGTGTATGGGCATTTGCGATCAGGTTGTACACTTAGCGACGCACGATATCCACAAGTTCGACTTCGAACACGAGGTCGGCATCGGGGGGGATGACGCCGCCCGCGCCGGCCTTGCCGTAGCCCTTGGCCGACGGGATGTTGAGCGTGGCCTTCATGCCTTTGCTCATGCGCATGACGCCCTCATCCCAACCACGGATGACCTGGCCGACGCCGATCTGGAACTGGAAGGGCTGGCCGCGGTCGCGCGACGAGTCGAAGACCTTGCCGTCCTTGGCCAGCTTGCCTGTGTAGTGCATTACCATGGTGTCTCCGCGCTGCGGGAACGTCACCTTGTCGCCTTCCTCGATCACCTCGGGCAGCACGAGACGTTCGTCCGCGTGCAGCTCCGAGTGCAGCTCATGGTCCACAAGCTCCAACGTGGCCGTGAGCGACTGGCCGGCGTACGGGTGGGCCAGATCAATGTCCATGATGTCGTCCGTGAGCTTGACGACGCGGGCACGCTCGCCACCGGCCAGTTCCAGCACCTGGCCCACCGCGAGCATCTCCCGCTCCTTCTCAGGCAAGTTCATCTCCTTGAGCGGCACCGACAAGATCTGCTTGTCAGCGCCGAAGGCCTGGGCCGGTTCCAGCTCCACCGTCTTAGTCTCGCCCTTGGCCATGCCCTGAACAGCTTCTTCCACGCCAGGAAGCACCTGACCGCTGCCCACGACGAATTTAAGCGGAGCACCCTCCTGCGTGCGGGGAAGATCCCCACCGCCTGACAGTTTACCCTCCATGTGGAGAGACACACGGTCGCCCACGGCCACGACGCGACCGGAAGCCTGCGAACTGAAGGCGGCGGAGAACTGGAGCGACGGGAAGGTGACCCGCTGGAGGCTGCGACGGGCGGCGGAGGACGCGGGAAGCGCCTGCGTCAGTGCCAGCACGGAGCGAGACTGGCGGGCGAGGAGACGCGCGTTGCTGCGCGTGGCGCGGGCCAGCAGAGAAGGGAGGCGCTTGGGCAGCATCATGGTCGAATTCCGGCGCTTGATGGGGAAGTGGGGAGCTCAGATAGGTTCGAGTGGCGCTGAAGTGGTGTGCTGCACATCAAGTACGAAAGTTCACGTGTCAAAACACGGTGGTATTTGAGGTAACTTGAGTTTGTTTTGTTCATTCAATGGGAAGGTCACGAACGTCGGACCAGCGAGGGATACATGCAGGGAGGCACTACCACGAAACGCGGTGACGGCGAGATCGCATCAAACGCACTTGTTTCTCGTCTTCTCTTCACGGGGCCTGCTCTGGAGGAGGTCGGCTCGCCGTGTCTGGCTGGAAAGTTGGCTGGCAGGCGGGCAGGGTCGGCGGTCGACAAGTTCTTGTTCGAATAGATAGCTGCGACGAAGCAGTTCCAGTGTTTTCCTGGCCACCTGCGCATGATCGCCGACATACACAAGCAGAAGCTCGTCTAGATCTCAAACCGGTGCGCCGTCGATAGCTGGTCGTGTGGAACTGCGGAGCTGTAGAAGTCTTGTGCCGTCATGGTTTTTGTGTCGGTGGTCGTCGCTGTCTGGTTCGAGAGGCCGTGCACCGGGATCTCGTCCTCCAAAATCAACTGCTGGAAGGAATCATGAGATGCGGTGCCTGAAGCAGCAGACGCAGATCCTGCCCCGTTCACAGCATCGTACGCCGCAGCCGCCACTGCACCATCCGCCTTGTTGTCGACGCCCAGATCCAAAGGAAGACTCATCAACGAGCCAGCGTCGTTCAGTGACGCAAGCTGCTGCTCAAAAGAGTCCATCGAGCTCAGTTTCTGGTTTCCTTCAACGAGCTGCTGCTCGAAAATGCCGTCGCCACCGTTCATCGACATGCTGCTGAGGCGTCGAGTCAGACCTCCATTAATCCACGAGTCATCGGGCTCCACATCTGCTGTGATGGAACGCAGACTTGCGCTCTTGGTGTCACCGAGACTCAGCATTTTGTTAAGCATACGGTGAGGAGGGCGGCCCATCGGGTACGGGAGTGGCTTGGATGACGCCGCCTCACTTGTTACGGAGTCCGTCAGCGCATGCCCCGACGACTGTGACTCCATCCTCATGATTGCCGCGTCGATATCGTCACCGAGATCGCGCAAACTCGTGGCGGAGAGCATGCTCTTGAAGCTGCCATTTCCAAGCGAGTTGTTCGAGTGGCCTCGCAAAAACTCGTTCAGGATCATGACGTCCTCCTCGCTCATTCGCTCATCCGTCTCATCTTCAAGAGGATCCAGAATGGGCTCAAAGTTAACCTGATTCGTGCTGATGGGGTTGTTGCTGATCGGAACAGGCTGATGCAGGATCTCGGACTTCAGCGGGTGCGCAGGAGCAGTGTATGGCACGTTCGGCCTGACCGGAGACGTCGAAACTGGCGGATCATCCGTATTCAGAAGGCGCGGGCGGCCAAGCTTCGTGTACGTCTTCTGGTTCGGGTTCAGGGTCTTCCATCTCAGCTTGACTGCGTCTTCCGTACGTCCCTACCGCAAGGAAATCACAGCCAAAGCATCAATCAGTCCTGAGTTTGCATCGCAAAAAATCCGACAAATAGCGATACCTACCGGCAGAAGCTCAGCGATCTGCGTCCAGCGGTTGCCGTACTTCTCGTACGCCTGCTGGATGGCCTCATCCTCCTCCTCCGTGAACGGTCTGAAGTACAAAAAAGTCCCAATTAGTCGACGATCCTCCTTCCAGTTAAGTACCAAAATCCCTCACGATTTGTTAATGCTCGGGTCCAGTCGGTTCCGCCAGCGTTCACGGCACTGCTTGGCCCTGTCACAATTCACCACCAAAGTGTCAGCCTCCTGTTTGCAGCAAGACCGCCATCCACCTCCCACGCACGTTCGGCCGGGGATGTTGTTGGACACCTGGCGCCAGTTGTCGTAGCCCTTGAGCATCATCTCCATGAGTAGCGCGTCCTCCTCCACGGACCACGGGCCCTTGACGAGCCCCGGCTTGAGCACCTTGTTCCAGCGCTGCAGACACTGCGCGTTGTCGCGCCCGGGCACGCGCTCGGCCACGGCCATCCAGTTGCGGTGGCCCAGCTCGGCCACTGCTTTCTTGAGCGCCTCGTCCTGCTCGGGCGTCCAGCGCTTGCTCCCCACTGCGCCGCTCTTCTTTTTCTGGGTGTCACCAGCCTGATCGGTGTCGCGTCCGCGCTTACTGTTTCAGATTCACACAGGTCACAATTCTCGTCAGGACCATCACTCTGCAAGAAAGCACCGTGAATTGTTGCGTACACTGCTGACTCGGCCACTGGAAACACACAGACGCGAACAGTGTTAGTATGGGGACATGGCAGGCAAGGCAGAGAGGGCGGGGAAGAAGCGCTTACCCATACTGAGCGCTTCCTGAGGTGTCCGTCTTCTTCTCGCCTCGTGCGGGACTGACTGAGAGACTCGAGCGAGGAAAGACCGCGGAAAGACAGTGTACCCACGTCTAATTGGTGCAAATCGCTTCGCCTGAGTTTTCTCCTCATTGGATGAAAAGGGGCAATACATTCGAGGATTGGTGGGAAATGTAAGTGGCTACATCCGTGTGCGTTACACACTGAGCGTCGCGTGATCCGACCTGTGCATGCTTGCGTCTTGTGCCTCAACTCGGGGCACATGGCGGAGCTCTCCCGCCCAAGCGTGTCTGCTCTTGTTGGCAGGCTGTTGCAAAGCAAAGATGGCCGGATATTTCGTGCCAACGGGACGGACGGACGACGCTTGTTGGCTTGACTCAGCCTTCGCCACATTGTACCGAGTCGCTGGGTAAACTCCCCAGCTTTTCATCATGGTCCGACCAAGCCAGGATTCTTTCGTGGCGTTGGTCACTGAACGTCCTTTGATTTATTTCTCGCACCAAACACGAATCTACTGTCGCCTGCCTGCCTGTGGCGTGCGCCTTGAGCCTTGAGCCGTCTTCCCTACCAGCTTTTATAAAATGAAAGTCAAGACGCGTTGCGTTCGTGCTTCGTGCGCACGAATCCCGTGCCGCACACATACCCACAAGGCTGGCTGCTGGTCCACCGTCTGACTCACTGGCGCGACAGTTCGCTGCATACTAATACATCTTGCCCTTCCGGATCGGGCGCATGAGGTCGGAGTCCATCAGGTCGTCGATGTCGTTCGAGATGTTGCCCAGTTCGTACGAGATGCCGTTCGAGTTTCGTCGAGGCAGTGCGCGAGCCTCGTCGAAGTCCAGCGAGTGGGTCGAGTGGGTCAGGTTGCGGCCGCTGTTCATTTCAAAGCTGTGCTGCGAGTACGCGTTCGGCTCCACTGGCAAGTTGGCGATGCGGTCTTCTTCCAGGATGGCTGCGTCGCCGCCGGTCGACTTTTGGGCACGCCAACTGTCGATAAGCCCCTGGAACAGGTGCTTGTCCTCGTGATCCAGATTCTGTACGGCCTTCTGTAGCGACTCGGGGTTCTTGAACGAACTGGTCAAGCTGTCCATCATGCTGTTTGCACTGGAGAGCCGACCTCGCTCGCCTCTCTCCTTGGATATTGACACCGTCGCACGGAACATTTCGTCCAGCTCGCCACTTGCCAGCAGGTCTTCTGGTGACATATCCGCAAATGAGCCCAGGCCGCGTACGCTGCCAAAGCTCAACAAGCTGTTCGAATGACTGCGGAGCAGCTCCTTGAGAATCGCAGCGTCGTTCATCTCGTCCTCGGCCTTTACTTCGTCGCTCAGCGGCTCCACGATTGGCTCCGGGTACTGGCTCGGCATGGGCACCGGGGTGGTCGGCAGATGTGCATCTGCATGAGTCATGACCATTTGCGGAGGGTGCAGCGGCGGCATTGGCATTGGCGTGATTTGTGCGCTGTTGTCGGGATAGACAGGCATCGGCGCAGGGGCAGGATATCCATTTCCATACGTCGGCAGCTCCGGCATCGTAATAGGCCCATTCATCAAAGTCGCCGCGACATCATCCGGCGTTGGCGGCGCTGTGGACCGCTGCTTGTTCACCGTCATGCCCGGCATGAGTTTCGGCCGGCCGGGTTTGGCCTTGACCTTCTGGTTCGGGTTGAGCGCTTTCCACCGGAGCTTGACTGCATCTTCCGTGCGCCCTGGCAGCAGCTCTGCAATCTGCGTCCATCGGTTTCCCATCTTCTCGAAGCCTTCCTGGATTATATTGTCTTCTTCCGGCGTGAATGGTCTGCACCATCAAACAAGCAGCAACAAAACCGTTAGTCCTTGACCTCCCACCTCTCAGAGCACGTCGTTCATAGCGTACGATTTGTTGATGCTCGGGTCCAAGTGGTTCCGCCAGCGTTCACGGCACTGCTTTGCTCTACAACATCAAAACCACCAACACCCGTCAGCATTTTCCTTCCCGCACTATCCTCCTTGGCACGGCGTACGTTCTGCCGGGGATGTGGGCCGCCACTTCTCCCCACGAGTGGCAGCCCTGCAGCACCATCTGCTCGAGCGTGCTGTCCTCCTCAAAGGACCAGTGACCCTTGACGAGTCCAGGCTTGAGCACCTTGTTCCAGCGCTGCAGACACTGCGCGTGGTTGCGGCCGTCCACGCGGGACGCGATGGCCTTCCAGTTGCGCTGGCCGAACTCGTCCACGGCCTTGCGCAGCGCATCGTCCTGCTCAAGCGTCCAGCGCTTGCCCTTCTCCTCCTCAGCGCGCGGCTTCTGCTTGTCGCTCGGCACCTCGTGGAACGAGCGCAGCGCGTCGTCCGACACGTCTCGCTCGCGCTTACTGCAACATTCAGCAACAAGAGTGATTGTCAGTTTTCCACTTTTTGCCAGACGCCCGTGCCACTTTGACCTACACTCCTGGCTCTGCTACGGTTAGGCACAAAAGACACAACAGTTAGACACTCCGTGAAGCGGGGAGGCAAGGCTTTAGGAGACGAGGAACGCGTACCCATGTCGAGCTTGTGTATGTGCTGGGTCGATGCGCCTCGCTACGACGGAGTGCGCGGGGTGGGCGGGGACGTTTGGGCTTGAGGCTGGGGCTTCTCTTCGAGGTGTCCTGGAGTGCTTATGGCCCCCCAGCTGGAGAGAGAAAAAAAAAACTTAATGCGGCTGGCCAATAAGAGCGCGTTGCGGAACTTCAACTTTAGTTTTGCATAGAGAAAGTCGGACGTCGTGCATTTGTATCGGTTTGGACAGCAAGTCTGTGCAATCCGCGGGCGGGATTGAAGTTCGGCTGGGCCCGATCAGCCCCCGGCGCGGTAGACATGGAGCTTTCAAAGCAGTGCTTTGTGCGGCCTCGGGGGCGAAGCTCACATGGTGGTGGCATTGCATTGCCGACTTGAGTTGTTGCTGCTTGTTGGGCTTCGACTTGCGGGGTTTGACAACACGCGCAATCGCAGGAGCGGCGTACAGTTGGTGACGGCCGACTCAGAGTGGGGACAACACCTTTGGCTTTCAAGTTCAGGTTGTCGTCGTCTAGGACTCCAAGCACCAAAAGGAACGATGGCGACTTCAACCACGAACCATCAGCCTGTCAGTCTGTTTGCGCTCGATGTCGTGCCGCGCACACACCACGACAGACTTCGTTGAATGTGGAGCTCGTCCTCGACGCCTGTTGTTAACACTCGCCGTCGCCGTGACAGCGGCTCAAATTCGTCAATTCATGCGCGCAGCTGCAAGTGAAGGCCAAGGTGCCGCGTCTGTCGGAAGCTGCGGCTCGATTGAGCCCGAGCTGCTCGAGGGATGATACGTCATCGTGCGGCGCACGGTGCACCACGCGCGGTCTCCGCCAGCGATCACCGCATCGGCGGAGACGGATAGTCAACTTGACCGTCAAGGGTGGATAGCTGTGGATTGCAAACTTCAGAAACCTCCGTCCAGTTCATTTTTGACAGTCGCAAACATCTTCGCTTACCTTCTCACTTGATATTTGTATGGGTCAGTATTTCCCACTTCACATATACTGTATAACCTCATGCGAATACGATTTCGCAAGTGCGTCGAGTGACGTCAGCGGCGAGTGGTGAATCGAGAACTTCCCCCTCCAATGCTGTCGGGCTCCAGCGCTGCCTCCGTCCTTCGGGCCGCGGATACGCCGTCCAAGAAAGTCGTGCAGACCATTGACGGCCAGAAAATCGTGCGCGTTTGCGACGCCCGACTCGCCTATGGAGACATCGTGGGCGACGAGAGCTTGAGCGGCCGATTGATGAGTGCCGGCCCCATTCTGGACCTGATCGACCGCTTTGCGGCGGCCCTCGCTGAGAAGTAGGCCTTGCTCAATGGGCTCCAGACTGCCACGACTCCATTCGATGGCGTTCTAACCTTGTGGCTTTTGTGTTGCAGTGTGACGGTGGACCAGGGGATCGTCACCGTCTCCATCGATCGGGTCGACATCAAAAGTCCCATCGCCCACGGAGATTTGATCCGGTTGGAAGGAGAGGTGATCAACATGGGACGCTCGTCGCTGGTCGTGCAGATCAGTGGCTACCGCTTTGACTTGGACCAGGCCAAGTTCGTCGAAATGATGAGCGCATTCGCGACCTTGGTGGCTATCGACGTCGAGACGATGCGGCCTCGTCCGGGACTACCCAAGTTGGTGCACCCGACCGATCCGGATTATGTGCCGAGGTTGGAGGCGGCTGCGAAGCAGCGCAAGGAGCTGGCAATGCGCTGGCGCGAAATGCAGCAGAAAGTGGACCAGATGCCCCACGTCTCGGCGACGATGATCAAAGACTTTGGATATAGCCATTCCGAGTTGGTTCCTGTGAGAGACACGCTACTCGAGGTGCAGACCACGTTCCTGCCCAAGAACTTGAATCGCAATAACACCATCTACGGCGGCGACGTGCTCGCGTTCATGGTGAGGTGTTGCAGTAATTTTTGTTTTTTTATTTTTCAGGCTCTGACATTGCTTTTTGTTGTTGCTTTTGTTTGTGTCAAAGGATCGAGTGGCCTTGCAGTGCGCTAAAGGCTTCACGAGGAACAGGAACATGGTGACGGTGTCCATGAACCGCATTTCCTTCAAGCTGCCCATCCATATCGACGAAATTGCCACCATGCACGCACGCGTCTGCGGCGTTCGGTGAGTAAATTTGAAGTATAGTGGTGCTTGCAAGGAAATCTAATGCTTAATGTCTTGTGTGTTGCAGCCAGTGTCACTTGGAAGTCGAGGTCGAAGTGTTTATCTCGCACGTCCGCACGAAGTCTAGTCGGAAGTCTCATACCGGGTACGTGGTAGACAAATACTTTACCTTCAGTACTATTACTTACGAAAGTTATGCTGCCACAACACTAGATACTTTACCGTGGCGAACCTCGATCACCTTCACCGCATGTCGAGCATCTCGAGAGGCCTGATGGTCGATGAAGCGGACCAGGAAAGCATGCGCACCTTGCTGAAGGCGCAACACCGCTACGCTTTTGACAGAGAAGAGCAGAAGTTGCTCTCGTTGGAGAGCCTTGCGCTGACCACGACTGCTTCGACTAGAGTGTTTTCACCTGCCATTCACGGACGGCTGTAACGAGAAAGCGATGCGAAAAGGACTTGGGCTACCACCCATTGCAAGGACACGGCCGTAAGCAATACATTCATGTGAAATGAGCTGTGCTGGTCGATGCATTGGTGTACTTAGTACAGTACCAAAGATTCTTGTCAACCAAACTTGCCCATCTTCTATGAGCGGGAGCGTCAAGGTCACCTGCCGCTGGGAGGGTTCATTGCGAAGACGCAAATGCGAGCCGCGTGTCCGTGGCTTCGATCAGATACACTTTTGGCCCCCACGAGAGCTGGCAACGCTAAAACACCGCCATGTCGGAGACGGCTGCTACGGCTGTCAGTGCACCCCGCACGGTCCCTTCTCAATCAGCGCACGCTTCGTCCAAAAGCGTTGTACAAACTGTAGACGGACAGAAGATCGTTTTCGTGTACGACGCTCGCCTGACCCACGGCGACATTGTGGTACGTTGTCTTTCAATACCTGGCTGCCGAATGTTTTATCCTAACTAAGCAATTGATTCAATGATAAGGGCGATGAGAGTTTGAGTGGAAGGCTGATGAGTGCTGGGCCCGTACTGGACCTAGTCGACCGTCTCGCTGGTGCGTTGGCTGGAAAGTAAGAGCTGTGGAAACGACTGTCTGTCTTCAGGGCTCCACGGCATCTAACACTTTTCTCGTGTGTATTCTGTAATAATTCTAGCATGAGCAGTGTTGAGCATGGAGTTGTCACGATCTCCATCGATCGCGTTGACATCAAGAGTCCCATTGCCCACGGCGACTTGCTGCGAATGGAAGGAGAGGTGATCAACATCGGGCGGTCCTCGATGGTTATTCAGGTACGAGTGGCGTTATCTACTGTAGTTTTTGTACACGAGTGACCGAGTGCATGTACTGGTTTGTGGGCTTCAGATGACTGGATATCGCTTCGATCTGGACCAAACGAGGTTCATCGAGGTGCTCAGCGCATTCGCGACGTTCGTAGCCGTTGATTTAGTGACTCTGCGACCCCGACCGGGTCTGCCGAAGTTGGTTCACCCGACTGATCCGAGTTACGTGCCAAGACTTGAGGCGGTTGTGAAGCAGCGCAAACAACTCGCTGCACGCTGGCGCACCGTGCAGGACGAGGTGGATCAGCTTCCTCACGTTTCTGCGGGTATGCTCAAGAATCTCGGATTCGCTGCATCGACTCACGTCCCTGTACCGGAGACACTGGTGGAGGTTCAGACGACCTTCTTGCCCAAACACCTCAATCGCAACAATACGATCCACGGCGGCGATGTGATGGCATTCATGGTAAGAAGGGCATTTGTTTCCTTAAGGTTTTGGCTGTAGTTGCTGACGTGCTGTTCTTTGGTAAAACAGGATAAGGTGGCGTTGCAATGCGCGAAAGGTTTCACGAAGAACAGGAACATGGTGACGGTGGCCATGAACCGCATCCTGTTCAAGCTCCCGATCCAAATGGACGACGTTGTCACCATGCGCGCTCGCGTTTGCAGTGTCCGGTACGCACAAACGAGCTCTGGGCTCTTGATGATACCATCCCTAATACCTTTTTGTTGTATTCGTAGCCACTACCACTTGGAGGTGGAAGTGGAGGTTGCCATCTCCCATATCCGGACGAAAAACCAGCGCAAGTCGCACACCGGGTAGGCCTTCGCTTGTCGTTTTGCGCTGAGGGCCGACGTACAGACCATTCACAACGAGTTGGGTTTGTTGTAGATATTTTACTGTGGCGAATCTCGACCATCTGCACCGAAAGGCGCGCATCTCAAGAGGACTACTGGTTGACGAGATGGATCAAGAAAGCATGCGAACTATGTTGAAGGCGCAGCATCGCTACAATTTCGACAATGCAGAGCGGAAGTTGCTTCCGCTGGACCGACTGGTGCTCACGACGAGGTCGACGAAAACTGTGGTCGCGCCGACTCTACGTGGACGCCTCTAACACAGTAAGGTGCAGATCTGAAGGCAAGTTGACGCTGAAATGTAGCACGATCTGTTGATTAGCCTTAGAGATGACTCCCAGAAATGGAGGAGAGTCCAAGGGGTTGAAGCTGCTGCAGCTCTTGCTCCTCTTCGTGAATGCGGCACCGGTGCTGAGCTTTTAGCATCGTACGTAGACTACCTTGATCTTGTTCGCTTGCAACCAGTCCTCGAGTGACACAGTCGACACGTTCGGAAGCATCCAAGTTCGCAACCGAGAAGTAGCTTCATACACAAGAAAGTCAGAGCCTATACAGCTGAAGCTTGGCGGAATGAAAGGCACTTCCGTACCCCGTGTGAGACTTCCGACGCTCATGCGATGCAAATTTCTTGAGAAAGACTTCCACTTCAACGTCCACGAAGTGCTCCCTGTCATTCAAGGACCGACAGCGGTAAGTTATTTTCCCGTCGATTTTTTAAGAAACTTAACTTACCGAACACCGCAAACCCGCGCTTCCATGGTCACAACGTCGTCCGTAGTGATTGGCAGCTTGAAAGACACCCGACTCGCAGACGCAGTCACCACGTTGCTGTTTCCCGTGAAGATTCTACCACAATACAACGCCGTCTTGTCCTGCAGTTTAACACAGTGAAATTATCAGCTACAATACAGCAATCCTCCATACTATTGCTTGTTCGTACCATCCACGACAGGATCTCGCCACCGAAGACAGTGCCGTTCCGGTTCAAATGACGCGGCAGGAACGAGGTCGATAGCGCTACGATAGTGTCTTGTACCGACACTTCGTCAGCCCATTCACCGCGAATGGAGTCGCCCAGCATGTCCAGTGAAACGCTTGGCAACTGATCGACAGATTCTTCCAACCTTTTCAAGCGCATCGAGAGGTCTTTGCGTTGCTGCGCGGCATCTTTGAGCTGATCGATCCGGTTCTCATTGCCAGGATCAACAAGCTCCGGAAGTCCTCGAAACGGGCGGTTGTTCTCGTCCAGCGCCACTGCTGTCATCACTGCATCTAAAACATGCTCAAACCGCCTCGTCTTGATGTCATGTCGGTAGCCGGTGACCTGCGAGCAAGAACACCATTGGTCAGGCCACTCCACATTGTGGTCCATTGGCGAATAATAGTAACCTGAAGTGTCAGCGATGACCGCCCGATGTTGATCAATTCGCCCTCAAAGCGCACAATATCGCCGTGGAGAACGGGGCTGACCAATTCGAGATGCTCAAGTGCAGCCATCGCCACCTTCTTGGAAATCGCACTGCCATTAGTCAACATATAAACCCTCAGTAAGATGCATTTGGTACGGAACGCCTTTCGCTACTAACTTTTCCGCCACAGCGCCACCGAAGTTGTCGAGCCGCTGCAAGATCGGGCCAAGACCAAGCAGCTTCCCACGCGAATGTTCATCTCCCTGTGTGTGAACGAGCAGTAAGGACTCAGTTTCCTGCTACGAAATGCTACTTGGTGTCAACTGTTCACGCACGATGGTATCCGCGTAGGCCAAGCGTGTTTGTTGCACGGTCACGCTGCTTCTTCCAGTCGACATGGTGGTGTACTGTGGTGTCAATAGAGGGCGACGGAGAGGCACAGAACTCGAGAGGAAGCGGTTCATCCGACACGTCACAAATTCAGGAATGACACGGAGTAGAAGGTCTAGCATTGCGTTTTCACATCACTAAGGCACTGTGGCTGTTTTCTGTCTGGACGAAGGCATGTGTCGACGTATGCAGCGAGGTCGAGGCTCACGGCGTCACGTGCGTGTTGGTGGAGTTCGGCGTGGACAGCGAAAGTGGCTCGAGAGTGAGCAGCTTGCGCTCCTGGTCGTCGAACAGCCAACGGTGTTGGGCCTTGAGCAACGTGCGCATGCTCTCCTGGTCGTTCTCGTCCACTTTGAGTCCCGTGGCGATCTGCTTCATGCGGTACGAGCGATCCAAGTTCGCCACGGTGAAGTAGCTGTACAGGTACAGGAAAGCGTTGTGAGTATTTGACCGGCGCTCTGGTTAAAGCACGAGTTGGGACGCACCCGGTGTGAGACTTGCGGCGCTCCTTGGAGCCGATGCGGCCGACGAACACCTCGACTTCGACTTCCAAGTGGTGACGACTGCAAATAAGCCCAAGAAACGTTAGGAATTAGCCAAGAACTACCCACAGCCATTGCAGAGTAGGAATCTGTAGCGTACCGGGCGCTGCTGACTCGGGCGTGCATGGTGACGATGTCGTCCATCGTGATCGGCAGCTTGAAGAAGATGCGGTTCATGGAGACGGTCACCATGTTCTGGTTCTTGGTGAAGTTGCGCGCGCAGTAGAGCGCCACCTTGTCCATCCACGTGAGCACCTCGCCGCCGAAGATGGTGTTGTTGCGGTTGAGGTGCTTGGGCAGGAACGAGTTCTGCACCTCGATCAGCGTGTCCGGGATCGGCAGCTCCAGCGACCGGCCGTAGTTGTACGTCTTGAGCATGTCGACCGACACGCGGGGCAGCTTGTCCACTTCTTCTTGCACGGCGCGCCAGCGAGCGGCGAGTTCCTTGCGCTGCGCCGCGATCTCCTCGTGTTTGCTCACGTACTCGGAGTCTAGCGGGTCCATCAGCTTGGGCAGCCCCGGACTTGGACGCATGTTCTCGTCCAGCGCGACACACGTCATGATGGCGCTCAACGTGTGGATGAATTTGCCGGCCTCGACGTCGTGACGGTACCCGGTGATCTGGACGGCCAGCGACGAGCGCCCCGTGTAGATGACCTCGCCTTCAAGGCGAACGAGATCCCCGTGAGCGATCTGACTCTTGAAATCCACGCGATCCACCGAGATCGTTGCGATGCCCTTGCAAGCCACACTGCAGCAAACCCGTTAGCATTAAACCCGCAATTGGGAAGCTTTCAACGTACTTTTCAGCGACGGCAGCTCCGAAGATGTCGAGGCGCTCAAGAATTGGTCCGGCGCTGATCAACTTGCCACTGAGACTCTCCTCACCCTACAGGTGGATGCGAACGTCAGACAAGGGGCCAAAGCTATATGATAATGATGCAATCTGTACGCACGATGATGTCGGCGTAGGCCAGACGCGTGTCCCGCGGGTTCACGACCGTTTGGTCTCCGATGGTCTGCATCCTCACGGCACTCAGGAATCGACTGTGGCGAGGTCTCAGCCTCGTTTTACGAATGAGAGACAACATTCTTCTCTTCCAAGTGAACGCGCAGCCCGACGTTCGACTCGCGCAGGCGATTGAAGAATGAAACGCAATCGGATGAGGATCTTGGGGCTGACGTGGCGGCAGTTGACCCGTCACGCGAGTTGATGCTCAAGTCACGGTGCCACTCGAACTGAAGCTGCGCATCTCCGGGTTCTCCGAGCTGAAGCACGTTCCTGTGGTCGAGATCAGAGGCCAACGTCGCTGCTTCCTATCGACGGGATTACCGGCATTCGAGCACGTTGAAGTCTGTGAAAGTTGATGTGGTGCACACAAAAGTACTTTCCAGTGGAACCGATGAAATGATCAATTTATACTATCCATGCCCGACATATAACGGACCACTTGTCGAATTATGCAATTTTTGTATACGTGTCGATACAGTATCCGCGGTCGATTCCGGTACTACTCAAAAATAATATCCTGAACCGAATGATGCAATCACTTTAGACAGGGGTCAGCTCTCGTGGCGGGAGTTCTGGCGCGAAGCACTACGCACCAGCCATCTCTCCGCACCAGCCGTCTCTCCGCACCAGCCATTGAAGCTTCGGCAGAGCGACACAGCAACCTAGGAGAACGTCGCTCACCATATTTCAATATTCTCTCGGCATGGGAGGTTGGATGGAGATCAAGGAGAAGAGGGCTCTCATTGAGAAGGCTGCTGATTGCCCAACCATGACACAGAACGAGCTCGCAGCCTGGGCCAAGTCAACATTGAGGCTCAAGAGAGATCCTGCACAGACAACCGTCTCGGACATCCTCAAGCGAGCCGCCGCCATCGTGAGCGCCGACTATGGCGACGGAAACAGGCGCAAGGCCCTGCATGTGACGCCACCGGCTCTAGAGACCGCACCATGGACATGGATACAGTGGATGGAGGTGCAGGGCATATGCCTTTCACGAGCGCTAATCATTAGGAAGGCGCGTAACAGGCAAAGAGAGCTATGCGACGCTTGGGACCTCTCATTTTTCAGACGAGTGGCTAACGCCTTTTGGGCGTAGGCATGTGCTGCGCTATCGTCAGCGGCCTGGCGAAGCTGGGTCAGCTGATTCAGCAGCAGTGGCACTCGGCCGGCAGCGACTACACGAGATCACCGATCGCTACGAGGTCAAGGACATCTTCAACATGGATGAGACAGGCCTCTGCTACGCGATGGCGCCCGCTCGCTCCATATGCACTAAGGGGGCACGTGGTGTCAAGCAACACATGAACAGGATCACGGTGGCTTTGACGGCAAAATCGAACGGCACTGACGCGCTCCCGCTGCTGTTCTTAGGCCGCGCGAAGCCGCCCTACTGCTTCAAGAAGCGCACTGCTGAAGAGCTGGGGTTTCAATACCGCTCCAACGAGAAGGCGTGGATGACGAGAGTGATTTTCCGTGAGTGGCTCCTTAGTCTCGACCGTGATATGCGTGCATGTGGGCGTCATTTACTGTTACTACTTGACAATGCCTCGTCTCAAAGTACAGGGGACCTTGCATGTACTAACGTGAAAGTCGAATTCCTGCCGCCCAGCCTTCTTGCAGCCCATGGATGCCGGAGTCATCGCTGCGTTCAAGGTAGCGTACCGTGGAAAGCAGCTGCGTTGGGTCTACGACAAGATCAAACGAGGCGACAAAATCGAGAAGAACGTGTACAAGGTCGATCAATTGCTGGAGCAAAGTGACTTGGCGCGATCTATAGGCAAAATCAACTGTCGAAAACTGCTTTAGACATACGGGCATCGTTTTCAATGCAGTTGACGAAAGGAACGAGGAGTCTGTTGACAGTAGCTACGGAGCTGATGTAGCAGTAGAATATATTATAGTTCGCGCGTCTCAATTGAGTCTCTAGCGTTCCTGCAATCTCATAGCGGCGCTTGAACACTCCGAACACTGCCACATCAAGGGGATGAAGAAAATGGGATGTGTGGGCAGGCAACACGAAGAGGTGGACGTCGTTCTCCATTCCGTACTTCACAATATCAAGCTGGATATGAGCAAGGTGACCGTCGAGAACAAGTAGCTGGGGTCGCTCCGGTGGCAGGAAGCTCACGAACTACTTGAACCAATAGAGGAACAGCTTGCCGTTGATGTTGGAACTGTCGCTCGCCGCACAGCGCGCCGATTCTTCAGCTTTATCCATCCACTGATGTTTCCTTCTCACGCCCATGGAAATGTAAAGCGGCGGCGTTCGTTTACCTGCTGCATTCACACACGCCATAATGCTGACGGTTTTACGGTCGACAGAGCGCTGAACGTTAGCTCATAGCCCTTTTGGGCAGATAACCTGCACACTGCCTCGTCCTTGAGGGAAAATACCCGTCTCATCGCAGTTCCAGATGCGATTGGGCTTGTCCAACAGGTCCAACTTCTTCATGATGCGCTGGAGGTTATTGAAGTAGTGTGAGACGACATCGGCTGTGGACGCTGAAGCACGATCAATGTCCAAAAGCTGAGCAGTGCGAGGTGACAAGTCAGGGTGCTTGGCAATCCAACACTGAATGAATTTGTCGTTAGGAAAGTCATCAGTCAAAGGCCGAGTTCCCGCCGTATCCGCTGCCACCCGGAGCATACCGCGTAGCTTTTCAAACCCACGCACATTTCATGCAGCGCGCGGTAGTGCACCAGCTCGACGACGCCTCGGTCAGCGCCTTCAGTAATGTAGACAAGCTGAGGCCCTTTGCGAAGATCGAGCGGTACAAGTCCGTTGATGCGCTGGTGAAGAGGCCCACGAGAGACTCCGTAAGCCATGGCGGCCTTGTGCTCACTTAAGCCGCCTGCGAAAGCGGCAATAGCAGCCTCCCACGACTCGACTGGGACCTTGGGCATTTTTTTTTTTTTTTTTGGGGGGGGAGCTATTGTGGCGTCAAAATGGATCTGAGGAAAGCGTGTGGGGGCTTGTTCGAAACCTGACTCTCTCCTCTTACTGTTTGCGCAATTTTCAGCGCCCAAAGACTATTATTGATGGCAGTTCGCGACGATCGTAGAGGTGGTGCTTTTTTCTTATTGACTTGAATTTGTATGTGAGGCAGGTGGTCGAAAATATGTCCTGGTCGAAATATGTCCTGGTCGGAAATATGTCGGGCACGGATAGTATGGCAGCAAGCTGCCAACATCCTCACGAGGACTCGGGGGACAATACTTCACAAAACACAAAATATGTGTGTTCACAAATTTCATGGCACCGCTCCCAAATGTCATAGAATAGGAAACATCATAGATTGAAGCTCAACGATGTTCTACTCCTCTCATTACAACTTCCAAGCTGAGCACGAGAGTCTTGACGTAGTGCGCCGTTGGGAAGGAGGTAAGTGTGCCTTGTGGTCCACAAGACACACTTACCTATAGCTGCTAACACCCTTGTGCTGCTGTGCTTCGGTACGTTAGTCGCACCAGATGCCGAAGGAGCTGACAGCGAGCGGCGCTCGGCAGTTTGGCCTGCACCAATGCCAATATCCAGGCAGCAAGTGCACTCATGAAAGGACCCTGAAGAAGAACGGAAAGCGCCACTGGCTCTGTTCCGAGCACCGCAACCACCATAAATCCATGCAGCGTGATCGGTACCGCCGCACCATGGCCAAGACGAAGAAAAAGGGAGAACTAAAGAGACGGCGACAACTGAAAAAATCAACACGAAGAATCGAGGCAGCAAAACGACGAACCGTAGTTATTAGTCACCCCATATTGTCGACGCGTCGGCTGCTTCTCCGCGACAAACTTCCACCAGCACCAATAAAACTGACAAGCGTATACAGACTGTACTGTGGCGTTGGGTTTTGCCCGCGCCCGACAGCCCTCGTTACTGCTGCCACCGAGGCCAAACCTTTCAGTGTTTTGGGCGTCCATGATTGGTGGAACACATTTCCCGCGATAGAGTGACATAGAGACAGAGACCTTGGCCAGCAAAAATAGAACCCGGCCAGGTCAGTTTAGTGCAACCGGATTCGCATTCAGCGAACCCTCGGTCGTCCCTTCGTGAGTTTGGGACCGTTCCCAGAAGATCGGTTCACACTTGATACAGATTCCTCCCTCACTTCCGGCATCGCGTCTAGTTAATAACCTGAGAGTCAATAATACTATCATTTTCCAGAGGTAGCTATTCCGCCATCTCGGTTTGAAAAGCCACAGAGCGCGGGAAAATGGACGCGGACGGAGGTATGTGCCCTTGGCGCAGCCTAGGTCACTTTGCTAACGACTTCAGGCAGCACAACTCACACATTTAAGGCGACCATGGCACGCAGGATGACTATCAGCCAGAAGCGAGAGTTAATAGTTAAGGCAAGAGCGAGTAAGGAGATGACGCATGTAGATCTGGCCGAGTGGGTGACGACTATGTTTAAGCTTCCGGGCAAGCTCGCCCGCAGCTCGGTTGGTGGTATTCTCCGGAACGCTGCGCGCACCGATAGCAGCACCTACTGCCACTGCAAGCGGCGCAAGCTTTTGATGGTGGCGCTTAGCGGGGTGGATCAAGGAGTATGAAGACCAGGATCTGTGTCTATCTCACGATCTCAACTGAGCTTGCGAAGTACCGGTAAAGTGTATTGAACTTCAATAACAAATAATATTTTGGGACTAGAGCAGTGGTACCCTCGGCCGGAAGTGAGGGCGAAATCTGTATTTGTATAGAGATATAGGACTAGCTATAAAAGGACCTACACAGGCTCTCCGGGCCCTAGATTCACAGAAATAAATCAGCAGTCTTCCCCCCAAGCCTTCCAAGGGTCAAGTCCGACTTCGGTAAGTCTACCGAGCTTATTGTAGTGCCTGGACACGCTCGGCTGAGGTGGATGGCTGTAGGTGTGCTTAAGGCTCATTGACTGAGAGTTCGCCTTGGCCAATCCAAGAAGTGGAGTGGTCGAGAGTGTTCGGGGTGGCTTTAGAGAGTCGTTCTATATATCAGTGGGACCCGAGAGTTCCTGCGTGTATTTGACTGTTGGCCGAGGGTTGCCCTCGGCGCTCCCGTATTAGGCCTGAAACGGCCGGTACACTTCCTACTGAGGGACTGCGGGAGTTTAGCGCGAAAGCACAATAGCGCATCCTAGCCTTCGTTCGTGACTAGTGGTGTTAGTTCAGGGTGAGACCGACAACAGCTTCGGCACACAGAGGATTGCAACCGACCCGGTGTAAGGGACCGCTCCTGGTCTTCAGGTTGATCCAACAGCGCTAACCTTTGCGGGGAAGCGTTTGTTGTTGGTTGGGACTCATACCGATAGGTCGTGAGAACTTTTGGTGTATTTCAACGCCACCGTACCACTGGCACCAAACCGAGAGCACCACCACCTTATTATGTACGCTCACACCAAACGCCAGCACACTACCACCACCATTCATTCACCAGCACCAAACGTCCATCATCTAACGTCAACTCACTGCCGACACTGAACAGCACTTGACTAGCCACTGCCTCTACGACTCCAAACCATGCCACGATCACTGTTCTGGACCCCTCTCGCCAACGGCTTCTCTCGGAAGGCTGCCGACACTCTGCTCGCCTCGCTGAAGCCGTCCAAGATAACCAAGAGCGAGCTGGTGACCTGCACGGTGTGCGACGTAAAGGAGCCACAGAACATGCAGTATCGCCTCCGGCGTTGCAACTGCCGAGCCTGCGCTGAAGAAGCGCCCTATGTGAAGTGTCCGTGGAGAGGGAAGACGTTGCACTGCCAAAATCTCGACCTCGTCGACACGCTGGAGACCGGCAAGCACGTCACCAGCATTCGCTCGACGCCGAAAACCCGCCTCACGCCGACGATGAAGGCTTACGCACGAGAGATGACAGCGGAGCGACTCAAACCCGTCCGCATCCGGAACGGGATTCTGCGCAAGTTCCATCTTGCACCGTAACATCTGCCTCTCCTTGCAACGCTCCCAGCGCTTGTGCCAGTGCTACGCAAGCACTAAGCTGGGGAGCAACGACTACATCGATAATTCGAGCAAGTTAATTCGCGATGCAGCTTTCGATAGCTACATGGATGAACACGAAAGCTTCACTTTTGCGCTAGAAACGGATTCCAACGGAAAGCCTGTTGTTGGTGTCGGCTCGGATCACAAGACTTTCATTGTTGGCGTCACCTCATGTCGTCACCTGATGCGTGCAAGCGGTGAAAGTGGCGCGCTGATGCTGCACGTTGATGCTACGTTTAAGCTCAACCAGGTTGGCTACCCAGTGATCGTAGTCGGTGTCTCCGACCGTGCCCGTGCTTTCCATCTCGTGGCGCTGTTGTGTCCTCGCAACGCACGGAGGTGCACTACACGAAAGGTTTTGCTGCAGTCTGCAGTATTCGCCGACGAGTGCTAGGCAAACCCCTGGATGTTCAGCTGGTAATGGGCGACGTTGATGTCGCCCAGCTCAACGGCATCCGTCAAGGACTTGAACAAGGCGCCCACGTCAAGTATATTATGTGTTTCTATCACATAATTGCGAAGGTGTTCGAGAAGACACGTGAGCTTCTGCCCTCACATGCGAATGAGGTAATGTCGGGGGTGTACGACATGCACTGCGCCTTGGCACGAATACGCCTTTACCGAGACCAAGACGCGTGTCCTTGCGGCATTGGCGGAGATGCCGGAGCTCGCGACCTTCTCCGCGCACTTCCAGACGCAGTGGCTGTCTGGGCGCTTCACGTACTGACAAATATTCCACACTCCTCGCGGCTGGGCAACCACGAATAATCCTGTCGAGCAGTATAACAGGACAATCAAACGTCAGTACACAGTGTACAGCCGATTCAAGATGGGCGCTCTCCTCGGCCAGTTCCTTACCTGTTGCACCGCTGATAGTGTGAGCGGCAAAGCCTGCGCCGCCAAGCCGGCAATACCCACGTCCACCTTGAGACTCACGAAAGAGCTGCCCGCTGCGAAGATGCTTCATGACTTATCGCCGAGTCGAGCCAGCATCGCGTTCATGCTCGGCGGCGATGGCGAAAAGCAGCCTGCGGATGTGGTGCGGGTTATCTCGAAACCTTGGCCGCGTATTTTCGACCTGGAAGTTGGACGCACTCACGAGGCGCTGATGGTGACTGCACGGCTTGGCGTTCAGCTTGCTCACGTGGAGGTGCAGGGAATGCCGAGTGATGGATGGCACATCAACACTGCGATGAGGACGTGCGGCTATATCTTCTTCCAGAAGTACGCTTCCTGCATTCTCTTGGTACATGCACTGTCAGCCCGCGGACTTCTATCTACCAGCACAAGGGCGACGCTGATTTGTCGTGGACCGAACAAAGCACGCCGGCTCATGAGTGAGGCGCAAGCGTCTGGGAGAGCTGCGCGGAGTGGGCCTGCGCTGGAGTGCACCTATAATGTAGCGACGTAGAATAAGTCAAATAGAGACAATACATTGCCCTTCAATCCTGCTATCGACGTGCGTTTTCAATGTCTACCAAGATGCCCTGCTGTCAATACGCTGCTATCTGCCGCCGCCGCCAAGACGCCGCCGAGAATGCGAGCCTGCCGCCGCTGCCTTAACGCCGAGCCTGCCGCCGCTGCCTTAACATCGAGCCTGTCGCCACTGCCTTGACGCCGAGCCTATCGCGGCTGCCAAGACGCCACCAAGAAGGCGAAGGGAGGGGCATGGGAGATTTTTTAATGAGAAGCGTTGCTGGATCGAGCCAGGTGTTGCAGCTTCAGGGTGTTGTACAATCAAAGTCATTGTTGCTAAATCAGAGACGCAATGGCTGGCAAGCCTGTGCCAAGCGGCCCCCGCCTTTCTCGTGTGTTGGTGCTGGTGTGCCCTGCTTGGTGTTTGTGCTTGAGAGTCTAGGTATTTTTCGTATTTTGTCCTTCTCCGCCTGCACCCGTTTCCAGCAGCAATGACGACACCCCGGCACCACTTCTGGAGCTAGCTGCGGCAAGCAGTGCTCAACAAGTCAGTGCGCGCGACAAAGCGCACGAAACTTCACTTGGTGCTGTAATGCGCGAAGTAATGCTACTTGCTCAAGGAACAGGCGTCCAAGCTGTGCAGTCTGGATCATGCTCGTGCGCGTACCACTCTTCCCCTTCGCCGTAGCCACTCCAATTGGGCTATGTGAGGCAGTTCCGCTGCCACTGGGAGGTGCACCACAGGTGTACATGGCTCAACAGCCTTCACTGGTCTCTGCATCTACGGAAGATCGTAATGTTGTGGTGATCCGCAACTCCAGTACGCCGTCGCCCCGGAGCTAACATCTTGCGTGAACTTGGTGTGATCGGGCCCTTTGGCGATGCTTCTGATTCCAAGTCTATCAAGTGCGCGCGCGCCTGTACCGAACAACTCTGCGCGTGCAGGGGATAGCAGCAATGCTGCCACCCAGATTTGGTGGTGCTGATTCCTGCCGGGTGAGGGGCATTTGAAGACAAGAGACTCGACCGAGTGGACAGCCCTTCGAGTCTATGATCCGGTACAATCACCATGATCACAAATGTGTTTTTGGTTGCTTGATAAATATACTACTTTGAATATGTTGAGTGCAGATTTTCAATTCGATAGATTTTTCCAGCTACAACATAGAATACGAGATTTACTTGAATTATAATAACAACACCGAACGACAATTGGAAACGGAGACCCCCCCCCCCCCAACAACACGATCGATATTACATTTACCTCGTCAGGTCGGCGACGCGACCACCTCACATATATGTTCTGGTCCACGTCATCGTCCTCTGCAAAAGCTTGTAGCACGGAGCGATCTTCTTGAGGCTCCATAATAATAATATTTTTTTTAGTTCTCTGCACACGAAAGCAAATGAGATTCTGCAAACACATCACGTCTCTATGATCTTGCCACCATCCCCCGCATCTTCATGGATAATTCAAACTCACAGAGTCTAGGGTCTGGCACCTGCCCGGTCCTGGAAGGCTAAAAGGAGATGTTTACGCATTAAATGGAAGTCCCAGTAAATGACGGCCGTAACTCTAACGGTCCTAAGGTACGAAATTCCTTGTTCCGACCTGCGTGAATGATGTAACGACCCTACGGTTAGAAACGACTCAATCGAAAGCTGGCTCCTCGTATCCTGCGGCATTAGTGCAGCATTCCTCTTGATCCAGGCAATTGTCAGATGCACAATGCGCGATCCAGTTCCGCTCACCACCGTCGTTTGCGATCGCGAACCACCCCCCGTCGATATTTTCGACACAGGTAGTCTTACCCTTGCAACCGCTGCTGCGCAACATACCTAAGAGCATCCTGGATCGTTCACGGAATCATTTGTGGTAGCTGCGCTGCATTGCTTGGGTCTTTGCAGCTAGATGGCTAGAAGCTCTTCAACGATATTGTAGTCTCGATAACTGGAACACACACTAGGGAAGCTGGCGCTTCCTGGGCAACCTCAGTAGTATTGCTCTCTCGCTCTAAGGTAGAATGTAAAGTAATGTAGTTCCTATATGCCTGCCTATGACGGGGTCTCCTTCCACTGTTGGAGATCCGACGTCGTCGGCGCCTATGCCAGCTTGGCCTCACGTTCGTTGCAGCCCAGTGCAGTGGACAATGCTTGGACTCGCTACAGCTCGCCACTAGACCGCCCCTTCAAGCCTTGACCACTCCGTTGTGCTGCCTGAATGCTGAATGTTGCACGATACAGATGTGGCAGTGGTTCTCTCGAGGCTTCAATCAGCTTCAATCCCTTCCAGGACACCAAAATATCATAGCCCTTGATACTGACATTCTACCTGTGCTCCTTGCGCTCGGCCAGTGCCAGTACAATGCCTTGGGAAGCAATGTGCTCCTGGATTTCTTCGGTGACTTCGTAGTCTTTATCAGCGTAGTACTTGAGCCTAGACGCGTGCACGTCCGTCTCTGCACCCGCCACAAGGAGCTGGACCACGAACGAGTGTTTGTCCGCTCTTTTGATCTGATAACCCCCGATCTATGTGACAAAGAGCTTGTCTTGGTACTTCTGGTCGACTCTGGACCTCAATACGAAGTCACCAACACTGAAATTGGCTTTCTCGCGCTCTTCTGCGTGAATTTGTTTCAGTGCATCTTCTGGACGCTTTCGCGCAGCTGTTGGAGCTTCGCTTCAATAAAATCAGGCTGCTTCGTCAGCTCAACGATTTTTTTCTGCTCTGCGTCGACACAAAAGCCGAGGGGACTTGGCAGCGGCAATGCACAGAAGAGCTCCACGCACGGGTGCGTTGTTGGCAAAGGAGTATGATTGATACTCGCTCTGACCAGCGGGACGAACATCGACTAGTCCCTGATATATTTTTTATACTCCAGACACATCAACTTAAGCACTTGGATCACGTCACGGTTGACGCGCTCAATGTTACCATTGATCCAAGGACTATGTGCCACCGAAAACCGTTGTACGCTCTTGAGCCGCTTGCAGATTTCTGCTACTACCTCATTTTTAAAGTGGCTGCTTTGGTCGCTGGATCAGATTGGCTGGATACCATATCTGCTATGCTAGTGCAGTATTGCTTCTGCCGCCACCATACTGGTGGGGCTAGCACAGGGTATCAGGTCGCAGTAGCGAGTCGCCTCGTCATTCAACATTAGCAAGGCCTTGTCGCTTCCAAATGACCCGACCACGGTGAGGAAGTCCCAGTGGAGCCCACCGTTGCGTTCATAGCAACGAAATGTTTTACCCCGGGGTCGCGGCACTACCTTGCCACCCTTCACATGCTGGCAAAGCAGGCACGATTCCATGAACTTGTCCACTTTAGATCGTAAATACTCCACAGCAAATTGCCGTTGAAGCAGCTCCATCATGGCTGCTCTTCGTCTGTGGCCTTGTGCACCACATTGAACTACTACCATCAGGCGCTGTAGCAGTGCAGCATCGCCATCAGGGATCCACAGCTTTCTCTTGCTGTACCAGCCCGTTTCTGAGTTGCTTGATTGCAGGATGTCGCTGGAAACGGAGTGTCAGTGCTTCTCCTGCACCTGGCAAATCTCGTCCAGAGTTGTCAGGATCCTATCTGCCTCCTCTCGCCGACGCTTGCCCTGGGTCGTCCGGCTTCAATCTTCCTTCCCTCACCGATACTCCTTATGACTGAGCGGAGTCCTATCTTCCTCTCCTTGCCCGCGTTTTCGTAGCACCACAGCTCGCAGAGCTACACCACTGTCGTGATTCCCAGCCCATCGAGATACCATCTCGGCCCAAACATTGTTGGCGCCTTCGGTGTGCTCGATGTGATACCGATAGTCCATCAACTTCACTCCCCAGCGTAGCAGCTTGCCTCGGACATGCTTCTTCACCTCCTTTCCAGGTGCAAAGACGTTAACTGGATTGAGATGATCGCTAAATAACCTGAAAACTTGTGGTCTGAAAAAACACAGGTAGCTGAGTTGGTCCCACGCACATATGATCGGGTACGCTTCCTTCGTTACGACACTCCCGCTTTGACCCGGTAAACGTGCCACCAACGCACACTAGAAGCTCGTGCTGTTGTTCAATGACAGGTTTCCCCACGTGCCACGCTCGAACTTGGGTCACAATAATCCCGTATATCAAACGCTGCTCTTTCAGTGCGCGTCAGCTCTATCCCGATCCCAGATGCCACTAATTTCGCCTGTCGAGAAGCAGTTGCTAACACGAAATCCAATATACCTTGGAGTGGCTGTGCTGCTCTCGCAAAGTCCACCACACTTTCACGCATCCAGTTGGCTGCGCAGAGAAATTGCTGCAATTCCTCCCCGTTGGTCGGATAGAGCAAAACAGTGAGCGCGTCGATGCGCTGTGGGTCGTAGCTAACAGTTATGATCTTGCCACACCACTTGACCCGAGGCTCGTACGCGCTTGACTTAGCCACACTCAGCTTGAAACCAAAGGAATCGAGCAGCTCGAACAGCTTTCCAGTTTGACCAGGTAGTTTTTCACACCAGAAGATGCTTGTACATTAACTCCTGCTGACACTTCTCGATTGGTGCCTGGCCAAACCGAGCGACATCGCTACTCCCTTGCGGTGCCCACCGCGGTGTGTAGATCTTTCTGTAAGTCAGGTATGACAGCACAAACTGACAAGCTTTGTCTATAGGAATCTGCCAGTTGATAAAGTCGAACAGACCGAAAAAGTCACAGCCACGAACGAGCTCCAAGTCGACTTGCGAGTTTGGCATCACACCAACAATGCCGTCGATCTGAATGTGTGCAGGCTTGTAGTCCGCTGTCTGCTTGAACTCGTTGGTACCAGGCTGTCGCTCGGGTAGCACCGGGCAAACCCATCGGCTATTAGGATTCTCATAGATCCATCCAAGTTCATCGAGTTTTTTGTTGAAGTCTTCCATGAACCTACTGACCTCCGGTGGATACTTCCTTGCCTTGCATTTTGTACGGCTTGGCGTCCTGCTTCAATCGGATTTCATCGGCGAGACACGAGGAGGAGGGTCATTGCCAAACGTAGACCTCCAAATGTCGAAGAGCAGCGCAATTCTCTTGAGCTCACTCAGATAGGCGACCGGAAACCCATGCTGCTTCGCTCTCTTGACGAGTTCTCGAACAAATTTCTCCAACTCGTCGCTCAACTCAGGCGTCGAGCTGACATCGGGTTCATCTGACTCTTCTGAATTTTCTTGCTGGCCTTGGGAGGCCAGCATCTTCAACCATCAATCGACATCTATTCCAAACGACTCTGCCGAGGAGAAGTTCTTCAAGGCTGCCCGGCACAATCAAGCTCTGGACCGGGGCACTACTGAAAGACGCACTGAAAGACACAGACCCTGTTGCTGCCCCCTGCGTGACCTGCTCGCTGCACCTCCACATCTCCACTAACCGTCGTTCACGTAATTGGCTTCTCCAACTCCACGCACCTGCTGGGGACAATGTGCGAGACACGTTGGGACGTCAATATCGAGGACCTGATTGACGAGTTCCTGATGGAGACGAGCACGGAGATCACCTCTAGCTTCAAAACCCGGGTGTTGCCAGACATGTATGGCTTGTTTGGCAGCGAGTTGAAGCTGACCCTGTCCATATCCGACATCGAGGCCCTGGTGACGGCGTATTTACATATCGCCAACGAGATCATCAAGCGCAACGGCGTATGTGGCCTTTTTACGGGTGACGATGGGGTCATGCGGAAGTGCAAGGTTTTGGTGAAATTTTTGCCTGAACATCTTCTGCGGAAGGTGAAGAACGAGTTGAAATATCGAAGTGCCGAAGCCAAGTCCAGCGCGAGGAAGTTGTACAGAGTGGTGAGCAACTTAGCGTTGGAGCTGGAAAAGGAGACCAGAGCGGTGAGGCAGATCAAGATGAGGACGCCAAAACCCGCGAAGCCGTTCATCACGCGAGGACGGGCAAAAGTTTCTACCAAGAACCCGGCGACGGTTGTGAAGTTTCAGCCGAGGCCCAAGCAGAAGCCAACGGACCAGCCGTCGCAAAGAGGGCAGCGCAAATTCTCGGGACCAACTGTGTATTCATTGCAAAGGAGAGCACAAGTTCATCAACTGTCCGACGGATACTGAAGCAGACAAAGAAGCGATCCGAGCGAAGCACAGGGCAGACTTCAAAGCAAGAAGGAAAACGGACCGTCAGCAATAACGAAGCAGCTAGGCTCTACCGAATCCGAGAGCGCTTATCCTCGGAAGGCGGTACTGTTTTACTGGAAGGAGTGTTGAGCGTACCTCTTTGTGCGGACAGTGGAGCATCAATAAGTAGCATGAGCGCGTTTGTGTTCGAGAAACTGGTGAAAGTGTGTCCGGGTGTTACCGTTGAACGAATCGCGAACCGTGTGTAGAACGGTCTTCACATCCTCGTTATCCGTCTTGCACCTCGACTCCATGACCGCAGCATACTCCCTTCTCAGCAGTAGCCATTCCAGCAGCGACTCCCGCGAAATGTCATCAATGCGAGGAGGGTTGACTATCGCAACGATAGACTGCGGTACGCGCGGAACAACCACCGTCGCAGCCTGCGCTCTCCACGAGAGGCGGACCTTCACCTCGTGCGGTATATTATACACACGCGCTCCTTGATTTACTACAGCTGCACGACTAGGCGTGCGCTGGAACGCTGCTGCGCGTGCGAACTGGATCTCTCGATTCCGCCGCAACATCCGCCTCGTTGCTGAAGCTAGCAACATCAATGTCAATTGCAGCCATCGCCGTCGACGTTCATGCTTACCTCTCGCGGTTTGTTCTTGCCCTTCTTCTTCACAGAGCTCTCGCAGGGCTACTTTCGCTTGTTCGGTGGGGGCAGCACCTTGTTGATCTTGTCCGTTACGTTGCGGTCGTACTGCACGCGGCCACCGGGGATGTCAGCGTAGACGATGACACCATGAACGCGTACAGACGGCTGGGAAGAAAGAACATGTTGGCCTTGCTGGTGTCTTCGCATCCCAGACAGTGGTCTATCAGGCCCTAGTATGTTGCCTCGGAGTGGCCACACTGACTTGGTCAGTGAACATGACGCGCATTCTGTTGTCCCCGCTCAAACGCTCGGACGTGAGGCAGCCCATTTTGATGGTAATGTTCACGTAAGCCGCCGGCTGCACCGCGGCGATGAACGCTACCTTTGCGAAGTAGTTCACGGTCTCCTCCTCGTTCAATTTGTGCACCGACTTGAGAACTGCATCGCGTGGATCCATCTGCTGCCGTCGTTGGGTGGGAGTCGATATGCCGGGCATTTAGCTTGCGCACAAGCAAGCAAAACGCGAAATGAGCTCACCAGCCGCACATAAATGACCGCCATCGCGACCAGCGCCCCGACAAAACGCTGAGCGCCGCCGCAAAAGCCGACGCAAGCGTACAAGGTAGAGACCGCATCAGACGCTGCCCTCCACACTGTGCACTGCACGCCGAATTGTTCACCATGGCGCCCTTCCAGCGCTGACAGATGCGCCAGCTTTTTATGACTTCTTACGCATCCGTTTGTACAGTGGATTTGCCCTGATTTGCCGCTTGCCCGCGCTAGTCAGACTAACGCTTTTCTTTATTGAGGGAAAATTCTGACACGAGCGGCTAAAACATCGCCGTAATTTCCATCTTAATTGTAGCGTTTTACGCAATCCGCTGGCGCCAGATACTGAAGCGATCTCTCAGAGTTCTTTATAAACCTCCATCGGTTTAATGAAGATATGATCAGTCGTGATGGGCGAATATCGCGCTTTCGTATTTGAAGCGTGGGACATCAGCCTGTCGATGTCCTCAGATAATACGCTTAGAAATCCCTGGAGTCGTGCTAGAGGTGCTGTTCGTAGTGTCACATCTAACCCGAGCGGCGAAGTTAGATTGATCCACCAAAAGCAGCTCTGCTTGAAGGTAATGTTGCCGAAGTGTAACGAATAAGAACCAGTCCCATGTACAGCATTTTAATGCATGAGCGAGAGACCCTTCGAAGCCAGTCAACAGAAGCTATCCATGTTCAATCTTAAACCCCTCAGATTGCTGTAGCAGACTCACCAGCCTTGTTGTTTTAGAGTACCCCCGCTCACTATTGGTAGCGGATTCGACGTACTACCAGCCGTTAATCCCGGAGTTGTCCACCCTACCGTTGACCTTGTCTACCGAATTCTTCATTCTTCACATTGCCATCTGGAAGAGAATTGAAAAGGAACTCGATTGGTCTCAGTTTGTATACACAAATCCTTACAGCCTTCACCAACACACAGTTATGGAAGTTACTGGTGCTGCTAGCAAGGCTCACAGAAGATGGAACCAACACACCCTTACTCACAGCACTGTTTTTTCAAACAAGTTTCAGTAGTAAAAGAGCTACTCGTCATCGTGAAAAGTAATCGCACACAAACGGTGCCATCATCACCCTGATGATCGGTAGCAGCTTGTCGATGGTTTTCCCGATCAATCAACCCCAGGTGATAAAACCTTTCAAATGCCCCTATCTGAAGAAGATGTATTTCCAATGGAATATTTGTATTGGAGGCAAGGCGATCATCAGTGATGATCGAGGGCGTGTCATTAACGGTGTGAACAGGGATCTCGCTTCTTCAAGTGCTTGCTCTTTTCTCTCCGCAAGTAGTAAGGCAGCGTTAATGAAATCGTGACAAATTGCGAGGTGTGTTGCCTAGGACATGTGTCACGATGCCAATATCGGGTCATACAGGCCATACGCACTGTTGGCACTAGCACCAAGCCCATATACCGAGAGAGAGACCTAATTTCGCGTCAACATCTTCCGTTGATACGGCATCCTTTATTAGCGATGGCTAGTTTCGCGTCGACACCATCCGTGAATCTTGTCACTTTTAGCAGTTGGCACACAGATGCTCACGTGCAGCAGTTTGAGAGCGTTCGTGACTTATACAACAAGGCCAAGGCTATGATGGGTTTCTGGCGGGAGATAACTGCAGCACAAACCGGGCGATTGCAGACAAGATGGACATTACCTAGTGGGTTGCACCGGCCATCGGTTCAACCTGGCTGTTGTAACGGGGCCGTATCTTTGGCCCTCGGCCACTTGGTGTGTTACACACAACAAGTCATTCAAGGGAGGTGTCACTAGCTGGCCTCCTCCTAAATACGAATCGTACTTAGGAGAGTTGGTATACCCGGAGAGCCACCTATTTCGAAACCGGTGGCTCTGGTGCTACAGATTAGACAGTTATTGCAAAGTAAGAACTTATGAGCGGAAGTAATAGACGTTCATTTTAACTCTAACCTAGAAGTTCGCAAGTTGTTTGGTACTCAGGTACCCGGAAACGACTAAGAAGGCAAGGCCTCAAACAAGGACATCAGAGACGCCAGGCGTCTGTTGTGGTTAGCGCGTTTAACGCTTCCTCAAAGCTAAGGTGCGTGTGACTCCCGTCACACCTGGTAGCACTTGTAGTCAATCCCGCGACCGGCGCGGTTTACTACAATCAAGATCTCTCTGAGCATGGACGACTCAGGGAGCATGTTGCCGTCTCGGCAGGACTTCCCTCATCTCTCGGACGCCCACTGGGCAACGCTGGAGAAGATGATGAGCCTTCTGGGCGAGACAGCATATGCTGGATTCCCCTCCCTTCCTGCAGAGCAACAATGGGCACGCGTGGAACGCTTCGACAAGTACGAGTCGTCGCTGATCGCTCACGTGAGCGCTACTGCGCAGGAAGCCGCTCGCTCTGCGATGTGTGCTGAAGCACAGAGTGCGTCACAATCCGCAGCGCGGGAGTCGGGCACTTTCGCAACGCGACAAGCGTCGACAAAGGCGGTCAAGATGACGGTTCCCAAGTTCGACGGGAAGGAGTCGGACAGCCTGGCCTTCTGGATCCGTGAGATCGAAATCGCGCTGAGCGCGGGACAGATCTACGATCCAAGATCTCAGGTCGTTTTCGCCCTGTCTAACCTCGGAGGTCGAGCTCGGGCTTGGGCCATGGCTCGTGAGACGTCGTCTCCAAGCTTCTTTACCTCTTGGTCGTTCATGGAACAAGAACTGCGCAAGAACTTCTTGCTCGCCAACGTGGCGTATCGCCATCGCTCCCTCTTCTTGCGCTGCAAACAAGCCAAGCGATCCCTCCAAGACTACATCATGGAGTTGCAGAACTTGGATGCAGCCATGGCCGGAGCACCTCTCTCAGAGGACGTGAAGGTCACGGTGTTCATGGACGGCGTCCGTACAGGTCCAGTGAGGACGGAGCTCTTCCGTCGTCAGCCGAAGACCTTCAACGATGCGGTGCATCTCGCGCTGATCGAAGATCACTGTGTACGCTCTGCGCAGGGTCATGCTGGTCCGACCGAAACGTCCGACGGCCCCACTCCTATGGAGATCTCGGCGGCTGAAGCCGTTCGTAGCGTAGCTAAGAAGCCTCGCGCGAGTGGTCGTTGCTTTGGGTGCAACGAGCTGGGCCATTTCCGTCGGAACTGCCCAACCAACCCATGGCGAACAAACCGAGGCAAGGCCACTTCGGCGTCGCCGTCGCTCAATGTGGTTGAGTCTGCTTCGTCGGAAAACGGCGACTCCCAGTAGGCGCGGGACGCCCTGCTGGGAGGCTTTGCTCGTCTCGGACGACGGTGGCCTCGCCACCACAAAAGTATCTCTCGGTGGCCGCCGCGCGGTCTAACCTCGTGGTTGTCACCGCCAGCGTTAAGGGGTACGCAGAACCAATGACCATCCTGATCGATTCGGGTGCGTCGTACAATTTCGCAACGAAAGCCAGCGTGGCTAGGAACAGCACATTATATGCTAAAGCTTTAGAGGACTCTAAGAGTAATAGCAGTGTATCTGTTCGCCTGGCGACTGGTTCGATTGTATCGACGCGGAAGGTTCTCCTCCC
>JAABLK010000252.1:0-38636 GCA_012295415.1 Phytophthora chlamydospora
GTGACACCTCCCTTGAGTGACTTGTTGTGTGTGACACACCAAGTGACCGAGGGCCAAAGATACGGCCCCGTTACAGTACCTCTGAACTTTTAAAGGCAACGAACAACGCACCTCGCCTGAATGGCACCAAAGTTGCCCCAGAGGTTGCTAAGCACATGGCTAACTTAACTCGCAGCACTGCTAGCCTCAATGCATAATTCTAAAATACTGGAGAGCCTCCAAATCCTGCTAGTTTTGAAGAGCGTTTGCCCGTGGACGCAAAATGGGTCCGGGATTAGAGGCGGAGACTAAATATTATTTGTATGGAAACGATATAGTCTAGAAATGAAGGTCCAGGGTCATTTATGGCCGTCAATGCACGACATCAGACAGCAGCGGCCATGCTTGAAATGCGCTAAGCCTCGTTTTGCATCTATTTCCACGCGAATAATTCGCGCCACCATGATTTAGGTTATGGTAGGGTTATTTTATCGCGACGTGATGCAACCGAGGCCTAGAATTAGCAAGGCAATAAGAAGGCGGAAGACTTGCTCCCACACACGATAGGAGCACGGATACTCAACGTGTTGCTATGAAACTTGTCAGTATGGTATTCTATTACACGTATTTCAATATTTTATTTATTAGTTGTTTGTATTTGACACTGATTCTGCTCATTCCTCTGCACAATAACTTAACTAATTGGGACTTTGTCCAAC
The DNA here is from genome assembly GCA_012295415.1 of Phytophthora chlamydospora. Classification (NCBI taxonomy): domain Eukaryota; phylum Oomycota; class Peronosporomycetes; order Peronosporales; family Peronosporaceae; genus Phytophthora; species Phytophthora chlamydospora. The sequence goes on from JAABLK010000252.1 coordinate 699, forward strand.
GTGTGTGTGCACGTACAGAAATTTTCTATACGTGCACACACACGTTGGACAAAGTCCCAATTTAATGATGTGGGAAGTGGAAGTCATCGTCCGCGGGCATCACTCAAAATGGAATGCTGGTACATATATCGTAAACATACCCTCATTCCGTGACTTTGAACAGATCGATGTTTTGAAACTCATTTTTCAAATTGTGTCCAAGCGCACAACAACAACAACAACAACAACAACAACGCAAACCACAGCAGCAGACATCATGTCCAGCAATCAAAAGGTCATCGTCGTGACGGGTGGCAACTCAGGCGTCGGCTTCGAGTGCTGCAAAGAACTCGCCAAGCACGACAACGTGCACTTGATTCTGGTCAGCCGCAACAAGGAGCGCGTGCACGAGGCCGCTGAGCAAGTGCGCACCACTGCCGCCGCCTCCGCACAAGTAGAAGAAGGCGTCGTGGACCTGGGCAGTCTCAAGTCGGTGCAAGCCTTCAGTCAGCGCCTTCGCAGCCGTGATCTCAAAATCTCGACTCTAGTCTGCAACGGCGGGATGCAGTACTACACCGGCAAGCAGGCCACGGAGGATGGATTCGAAAAGACCTTTGGCGTGAACCACCTCGGCCACTTCCTCATGGTGCTGCTCCTGCGCGACTGCACGGAGCGCGTGGTCACGATCGGCTCCGAGACGCACGACCCGGCAGAGCATACCGGCGTGCCGGTGCCCAACGTCTCGGATCTGTCCGCGCTCGCTCGCGGCTACGCCCCCTTTAACCCGATGGAGGCATACTCCACGAGCAAGCTCTGCAACATGAATTTTGCGTTCGAGTTGGCGCAGCGCTTTCCGGGTCATCTGCAGGCCATGACATACAGCCCAGGACTGACACCGGATGCGGGGCTATACCGCAACCTGGATCCGGCCATGCTCGAGGGCATAACGCAAAGGAGCAAGCTCGAACACCCCGATATGCTCAGCACATGCAAGCGTTCCGGAGCTGTGCTGGCACGCGTCGCGTTTGAGGACTGGAACGGCGAGCCGTGGAAGAACGGCATGTACGTGTCCATCGCCAACCCGCGCGAGCCGTCGGCCCAGGCAAAGGATCAGATGCTGGCGACGGCACTCTGGGACAAGTGCCACGAACTCGTCGAGAGCTACCTCTAGAGATGGAGGCAAAGAGTGAGCAAAACAGCTATTGTCTATGGTAGCAAGCAGACAGTGGAGTGGAGTGGAGTAGCTTGATGATGTGGGCCTGACTTGCAGGTTTGAACTGATGCTGGATTGCGGAACAGTGTGAGGCATTGCTTAAAACAGAAAATGAATCGTTGAGAACGTTTTGAAAGATTGTTGTCATCTTTGGTATCGATTCGCTGTCTTTAATATCTTAAAAATCTTATAAGATCTCGGATATGCTATCTGCAGACTGCATGTCTGAGGTGTTGCTTGATGCGAGGTCTAAACTCGGCTGGGAGCCACATCCGCGAGCTACGCTTCGAATAGGGAACCGCGTGTCCTCACCTATGGCAGCATCGCCTTCGCGCTTTCAACAAATGTGGTGGCAGCAGCCGCCAAAATGCGCCGGGCCCTGGTTTCCCTCGACGTCTTGGGAAGGTGAGCGCAGGCCCCAATTCATGACTTAAGTGAGTTCTGTTCACGGACCTGTGCAAGATGCCACAAGAGTGAGGCCTAGCGTGGCAGTTAGTAATAGACGAAGCTTGGGATAGTCGCCGATCCACGCCGAGCAGCAGGAGCGTCTCGCGTAGCTTCTCGAGTACGGTCCTGGATGAAAATGACAATAGGTGGTGAAATCAGAATGTTGCAGTAGATTTTGGCGGGAAAATCGAAGTGCAATTGTTTAACGTTGAAGTTGGAATCGCGAGCGGTGCTGTTGCCGCTTTGAACTCGTGCATGCCCTTGGGTGCGACTCGCACCCGGACTCATGTTTTTCCTTTGCGCTGCGCTGCCAGCGCTCATTTCTCCTTTTGCGCCTTCGCCAGCAATGGACACCGAGAATCCCCCGCCGAACCTCCGGGTCGCCCACCGCCGCAGACTAGCGCCACCCTCTGCGCAGAGGGTCTCCATCGCCCTGCCGCTGCCCAAGTTCCGCGCCTGCGATTCGGTGCTCAAGAGCACGGAAGAGATGGTCCAGACCGGCACACCCCTGCCAGCGGATCGCGAGATCAACAGCGCCAAGAATACCCTCTTGAGTTGCCGGCGACGAATCGGTGAGTCTACATCGAGGAGACTTGCTATCTGCAGCCTGCCACAAGGAAGGAAAAAGAACGTCATGCAGCTGCAGGGAGGAAACGTTTGACTGAAGCAGTAGAAGCCCATGTAACAGTTCAATAGATGGTGGTAATAGATGTAATAGTGGTGGTCCAACACTGTGGCATACACCAAACGGGGGCACGAGTGTGCCACGTCAACTTGAAAAAAACGCTAGCACTTTTGAAGGGGGAGCATGTTGCCAGAGCCGGGGGTATACAAATTCACAGCTAAAAAGCCAGCGTCGCGTCGCCCTGACCAGGCAGAGAGGCAAAAGCGACAGCGAGGACAGCAGGAACAGACCAAGTCCCCGCGCGGAAGGAAAACGCCGCCTTCAGTACGTACCACCTCTCCTGCTCCTCCTTCCCCGATCCACCTCCCACGCCTTCTAACCCGACTGTGTTGCCAAGTAGCACGACGCAGAATTAGCAGGATCCGAAACGAACAACCAGCACAGCACATACGATGGACAAGGCGCTGCTGACCCGGGCCACGAGCAAGGATGACACGCCCACGCCCGGTTACCTGTACGGAGAGATCGCGCGCATGACGCAGCACAGCTACGACACGTGCATCAAGGTGCAGGACTTCCTCATCTCGCGCGTCAAGAACAAGCACCACACGGTCAAGTACAAGGCGCTGCAGGTGATCAAGCACGTGTGCCGCGAGGGCCGTGTAGACTTCAAGCGCGAGATGCAGAAGCACATCCCCACCATCAAGGAGTGTCTGCGTACGTCGAAAATTGTAGGGCTACTTGTTATTTTCGGTACTCATTCGAATCTTTACTCTTATTTTCGGATGCAGAGTTCCGCGGCGTGCCCGACCCACTCAAGGGCGATGAGTACTACCGTCGCGTCCGGGAGTCCGCGAAGGAGGTTCTGGATGCCATCTACGACACGGACAACACGCCCGGCCTCGGCGGTATGGGCATGTCGGCCCGTATTCAGGGCGTGGGTGCCAACCCTAGTGAGACCAACGGCGGCGGCTCCGGCTGGGGCTCCAAGATCTGGGGCGGCAAGAACTCGAACGACAGTTCGCTGCCACCTCCGCCAATGGCTGGCCCGCCCATGGGCGGCTACAACGGCGCGCCGCCCCCAGGAGCTCCGTACGGATACCCGACGGACCCAAATCAGGGCAGCTACGGAGGTCCGCAGCCCTACGGACAGCAGCAGCCGTACCAGCCCGAGTACCCGCAGCAGGGATCGTACGGAGGCCCTGGTGGTGCGGCCAACCCGCCGTACGGAGGCGCCCCACCCCCGAACCAGTACGGCGGAGCTCCGCCTCCGTTCAATGACCAGAAGTTTTCTGGCATTGGCAACCCGATGTACCAGGACCCGCGAGGTGCGAACGTTTTTATGGTTGCTACGTGAGGATTTTATTGTTTTGCTGATCGAAATTATGACTGTTTGCAATAGCTGACGAGAAGGGCTTTTTCAAGGGACTGAAGGAGAAGGTGGCGTCCAAGTACGCCAAGTCGGACAAGCCGACTTTCGGCGGAGGCCCGCCCGGATCCTCAAACCCACCTGAAGGGTGGAGCTTTGCCACGAACCGTGGACCTACCAGCGGCAACTACGGTCCGTCTGCGGCGCCGTACAACCCTGAGGAGCCGTATCGCCCCACGGGTTTCACCGGAGGAGGCTACCGACAGGATCCGCGTGAATCTGCGAGCTCGCAACTCCGTGAGAAATCTTACGGTACGGCTGCAATTGGATCGTTGATTCTGTCGTGGATCTCAAGGAACTTAATTGGTTGTTCATGCTACAGATGGCGACCGTAAGAAGGGCCGTGTTGGAGGCGCATGGAGCGACGCCGATTTGCCATCCGCCAGCTCTGCTGGCATGGCACAGAACGCTGGCAACGAGAGCCGGACTCAGAGCTTCAGTGGCAGCACACGTGACAACCGCTCGTACTCGCGGAACTCAGACTACGACTACGATGACAACAAGCGTCGCGAGCCCTCTCAGGGTCCGAGACCTTTCCCACAGCCACCGGTTCTCACAGGACAGACCTCTGGCGCCCAGTCGGATGGCTCCTATGAGCGCAACCTGGTCAATGCTCTGTGTGCCCCCGGTGGCATGCGAGCAATCCCTCCCAAGGACAAGATGGATGCGTTCTTGAAGAGCGCGACGACGCTGGACGCCGAGATCGTTGGCCCCATTCTCGAGGATTGCCTCTCGGACGATCAGTGGACGGTACGTTGACCTTTAAATGCGGAGTTCAAGCCAGTTATCTAATGATATTTGATGCACTTAAGGTTGTATCGAAGGCACTGGCCACGATCGACGCGCTACTGAAGACCGATGGGTGCGAGGAGTTTGAAGAGTACTTCACGGAGAACTCGAGCGAGATCGAGGCGTGTGCTACGTCTGAAAAAGCTGCTGTTCGAGACCGGGCTGTTAAGGTGTTGAACCACCTCGGTATTTCCAGCGGACTGGGTGCTTCCACGTCCAGCCGCGAGTCGTCGAAGCCCAAGAGCAGGCCTGCCAGGAAGCAGCCCGCAGCCGCGGAGGCTGACCTTCTTGGTGGGTTCGACGACGAGCCTTCTGCCGGCGACAACGGCTCGTTGTTCTCTGGTCTCCAAACCAACGCGCCTCCTCAGCAGCCAACGCAGGAGACTGCACAGCCAGCGTCAGCATCGGCTAACGACGTGGCAGACATGTTTGGCGGACTGCAGCTTCAGAGCAGCACAGCGAGCACCTCGTCGGCTCCTGAACCCGCTCAGCCTGCTGCTCCTGCCCCCAATGCCCCTGCTCCGACTCCTTCTGCGAACAAGACGATGGTGCTGGACCCGCTTCTCGAGCCGATGCCGGCGGCGCCTGCCGTGAGCCAGGGCTTCGGTGGCCCAATGAACATGGGCATGAACATGAACATGATGAACTTCAACGCCCCGCAGCAAATGGCCCAGATGCAGCAGATGCAGTACATGCAGCAGATGCAACAGATGCAGTACATGCAGCAAATGCAGATGCAGCAGCAGATGCAGAGCATGGGCGGCAACCCCGGCTCCCAGGTGATCGGAGCGGCGATGACCCCGACGGGTTACATTGCCAAGACTATCCAGGAGCCGACCGATGGCCTTGCTTCCGACTCGGGCTTTGGCTTCATGAAGAAGAAGGACGACTCGTTCAACTTCGTCAAGGACGCCATGAAGAACAGTTAGGCGGTGGCTGCTGTACAGTACCCACCCCTAGAGCGCTTCGACGGTAGTAGAAGGAGCGTGGGGATCGACGTCGTATCTACAGGAAGAAAAGGAAATGGAGACGCCAACGTAAAACGTGGCTGGAAGCGAGGCTGTTAGTGCAGGATCGTCAACGTAGATGGATGAAACCGGAGAACGGGAGGAAGAAATACAAGTGTCTGAGCTGTGAACTGCGTCGAAAAGTGCTGTGATGTTTATCCCTTGGCCGTAGTCGCAGCTGAAAGGGAATCTCGGATGTTGTCGTTGATGGCATCCTCCAAGTTCCGGACCTGAACCTCCAGTTTCCCTGCCATCCCGAACTTTTGGTCGTGGTATTGGCGCAGTCCGTGTTTGATGCCGTCAAGTGCTCGATGCAGCCAGATCGCCACTCCAGCAGTAGCCTTGGCGTCACAGCAGTGCCGCAGCGCCTCAAACAGCAACTCAACCAACTACCAACTCGATCAGTAAAAGTGTCCACCACTTGTCCATTCACCTCTGCACACTCTTACCTGGTCAAACACACTGGACGGTTCCCCGCTGTCCTTAAAACACATTTGTTCAATCACTACCGGCAACGTCAGCCACTCCTAACCTGAAGGAATTGTACTTTTGGTTCTACCTTGAACGACGCACACGGCGTCCTGCTCTTGGTCAGTGAGCGTCTCGACTAGCTCAGCCACTAGCGACCCCAGAAGATCATTATCTGCCACATAATCTCGCAGCTTAGCGATGCCGATCGACCACTCGTTGAAGCGGTGCTCCACCAGCAACTGCCTCAAACTCGACACCACTTCCGAAAATTGAGTTTCCCCTCCTTCTGGCTGCTCGTCTTCGTCACTGGAGGCAATACTGGGTTCGTAAGAAGCCGAGGGCGACCACGACGCACATAAAGACTGGGATGGGCGGCCTCGCTTCATGAAGTACGTGGCCAAGGCGAAGCGCATGACGTTGCTAGCCATCTCCATGTAGAAGGCGAAATGCGCGCGGGATCGAGAGTGATTGTCACTTCAACTTGGTGCTGCTTATTTCGATGTTATTTTTTAATAATTGGAATTTTGAACTACTCCTTCCCGAGCAAACAAACACCTGCCACTGACGGACGGACATTTTTTAAATCCGGACGATATTTTATAGCAGGATAATTTGTGTTGTGCAGGCTTTCGTGAGGAACAAGCTTTCCACTTCAACACCTACGTTATTTTTTCCAAGCCCCAACTTATATTCTGAAACTCAGCTAACTACGAACTGCGATGGTGTTGGCCTTCTCCGCAACCATTTCCTGCAGCCACACCGAGTACATCCGCATCTTCAGGCTCCAAGCTTCCAGCCCGACCTCCTGAATGTATTCGATGTCCTCCTTTCGTGGGTAGACCCCACTCTGGGTCTCCACAAAAAGTTGCAGGTAAAACTGCACGTCGCTTTTGTGTGGATCAGCCGCAGATTTCGAGATGACTGTCCACGCGTGACCGCGGAGATGGACACCCTCTGTGGGGAGAAGCAGCGTGTAGGCTCGGACTTGGACGATGCGGTCGCTTTCCTCGAACTTTTTCATGAATTGAAGCCCGTTAACTGCAGTGGTTCCGACTTTGCTTCGAAGTGTCATGTCAAAGCCTTTGGCTACTGCATCAGGTCCTCGCTCGGTCATCTAAGTTGCAGTCAAGAGTAAAGTGTACCATTAGCAAGACCTTCAATAACAAAGACAGCACAGCGAACTTACATAGCGATAGACCTTGTCCGGGTACTTTCGGACTGTGCTCAGCTCTTGCCACAGGATGTCGCTGGCTCGCTTCATCGGACACGCTAGAGGAGCTCTAGCGACGATTTCCATCACCCTGCCACGATACTGATCGACGGCAGGTTTCATGGTGCAGCCGAATGACGGCAGGTACGTCTTAGGAAAGACTGAGTCGCAGTCGAGGTACAGTCGAGCCACTTGTTCTCCAAGCTGGTCGACCAGTGTCGGGGTGTTATCCACGCGGAGACACGGCTCGATGGTTAAACTCGAAAGTTCTTCGACCGGTGTCTGTAGTAAAGCAGGTTAGTGTCGGATCAGCGCAAAACAATGTGAAGGAAGTAGCACACAGACAAACTTACAGGCTGTACTTTTCGGAATGCCGACGAGAGCTCTTCGGTGACCTTTACCTGGTACTCCAGAATCTCTTTCAGCTTGGCGTTGACCCTTTCTGATCGTCGACGCTTTTCGAACTCGTTCATGGCATCCATCGAAGCTTGGGAAATCGCCGGATGACCAACTGGCACTACGTCCCCCAGGCTCGGCCTGATGCGCTTCAACTGCTGCAGCCATTCTTCTAGCCCTGCCACTTCACTACGAAGTGCAAGGAGCTCTGCCTTCTTGCGGCGACCCTGTTCCGTTGAGTAGCCCGGTTTGAATTTGCGTTTCCGTCGAGGTTTCTGCTTCAATGTAGGTCGGGGCGTCACGCTGCCATCTGAGGCAGCCTGGGTGCTGTCTTCTCCACTACCGGTGTTTGAATCAGCCGTGTCATGCACCTCTACACCGTCAACGACCGTGACCACAGTCTCTAGACTGTTGATGAAAGCTACGGCCGCCGCCACCACCAAACTATCCTCTTCCTGCGGCAAGTTCAGGTCGAGCGCGTCCATGCTGTATACAAGCGCTGCTTGTTTTTCTGCGAAATGAACTGGTTTTTGATACTGTGATCGCCGACGGCATAGATTGCGGGCAGGCATGGATTACGGTGGCCAACCAGATGCTGACAATATCATGCGATGTGTATCGCTGTGACCAGGTCTACCCACGCGCGCGCAATAGAGGAGCACGCACAGAAGCACCTCTGCTGCTAGATAGCTCCCGCGTTTCTTGACGATAATTTAAATTTAAAAATGAAAGCAAGATGATTGCCAGTATCGGCAAGGGAGCAATTTATTTTCAAGGCAACACTTTCACTATGGAGAAAGGGAAACTACTTTCTCATTTGCTCCTCAGGCTCCACGGATCCAAGATAATATCTCGAACAAACATACCCGTATCCTATAGAAGTATTATCTTGATACTCCTGAAAGAGACATTCGAATCTCATTCGCACTAATGCATCGACCTGTGTCGTCTTTGCGATGCGCAAAATGAACAACGGTCGATGGGGGAAAAAAAACAGCTCAAACACTCGAGCTTGGACGGTGCGTCGGTATCTTCAAACGTTTGAGTGCCTTTCGGACCGCTATACTTAAGTTATGTACATGCACATGTACGTTGTCTTTCTAGCGCCAGGTCAAAGTTGTCTCCGATTCCCAGATGAAAACACGAGCAATCGAAAAAAAGAAGGAATCAGTCGAGCGTTGGCGACCAGTAAAATATACTTGATGTCCAATGTATACATTGGGTCGGCTGGGGGTACAACTTCAGTTCTTCCTACATGATGTAATTAGTCTTCTTCCACATGACAGCTCTTACAGCAACATTGAATTCTGTTTTATGCTTTTAACTACTTGAAAATATGCATTTCCGCGGATCCGAGACTGCAAGCCGGAACGGTGGACCAAGCCGCCCACTTGCAAGTATTCAGTAACTCAAGCTTTCCATCATAGTATCAATCATTGGCGCGATAGGCTTCCAAAGCGAAGGCACGATACGTCCTCCAAGGCATCAAAACTATCAGCCATGTATCAGAAAAATATTTCCAAATCCCAAGTCGCTGTGTGTATAGCTGAAGCTAGACTGGGATTTTCACGAAGGTGCTGCAGATATGTAAGGCATCTCACCAGAACTGGCACTTGGTTTCGTCACCATAGCCTCCCCCACACGAGCTCCGTGCAGCTCGTGATGTAAAGCCCTGTTCGTGCTTGTGAACAAACTGATCATTGGGACCGGTAGAGTGCTGCTTTGATGCCAAAGCCTCCGACCAGACGACCGACACCGACGTTACCTCACGGTTCATGTATTGAATTCATTTTCATTGACGTCGGCTTCGCCTCTACAAATGCGGCATCGTAACGGAAGAGCCAGAAGTCCACATTGGCAAACGTAGCTTAGTCTGCACGCATTGGCGCTAACAACGCTCGGGTGTTTCGCGCGCAGTCTTTTCGATGGAAGCACGGCGGTTCATTGACGGCCTTTGGTCTCGGCATTCTCCAAGTTCCAGCCACCCGCGCGGACCACTCTTCAAGCAGAGACAAGATACCATTGAGATGCAAGCTGCTACCGGCACGAACACCTTGGCTTCGGCCGATATTTTCATGGAAGAGCCTGAGCGAGAGGGTTGTGACATGGAAGTCGAGCTGGGCGTGAACCTGGTCGATGCCTTCACCAAGAAACACACGCGCTGGAATGCCCAGCCCACCAAGGCAGCAACACCAACGACATGGAGCTGTGTAGTCGCCCCACTTGTACCCGATACCGAGATGTGTGGACTTCTTCCGGCGGGGAGCAACAGAGATGGCGAGCGCTTCAGCTCGGACCTTGACGAAGTTGCACAGGAAGTGCTAACCAAGGCTTTGCTGGAGGATCAAGACGTCGCCCTCATGGAAATCGACGGAGATCTCGAGTCAGATGCCTCAAGCAGCACACGCAAGAAGCAGGAGATGGTCGTGTTCCTCTACGCATTCGAGAAATTCCGATTCGTGTATGCTTGAAGCGGCACCTTGTAGTGATGTAGTGAGGAAGAGCAGGGCCTATCCATATAACTTGCTGTTTCGTGTTCGTGATGCAGCGATGCTCCCAGCGTTTTTCATGGTAGAGCACCGTCAAGTGAACCCCGAAATGGCAGTCACGCCCTCAATGTCGTTGTTGGACTTAACTTGTTGTGAAAAATAGTTGCATGTTGTGATAAATGAGGTCTATTATGAAGGTTTTTACGCTATTATACTTACACGATGTGGGCTGCCTGGCTGGATGCGGCGGAGGCTGTGGTGGATTGCTGGCCCTTGGGCACTATCAGCACGTCTGACGGACGCTTACGATGCCGAAGCGCAAGGCCACTGATCTCGAACTGGTCAAGCAGTTCGGAGCTGTTGAGGTATTTGTTGCCGATGTTGAGCAAGTCGCACTTGAGCAGCCTGTGCGAGAACGCTTCGTCGTCCAGAAGCACGCGCGCGAGGTGATGTGGCTTGAAATGCCGCTCGATGTCGGCTTCACGGCTCTTTCCTCCGAACAGGATCAGCACGGCCATCAGTACCAGCATCGCACAGCCCACGAACGTGAGCGTGGCCGAAAGCTGAGGCACTGACAGAGTCACATCGACATATTTCACATTGGAATCGAAGGCGAGAGTCGTCTGGCTCAGCTTCTGCTTCACAACGCCATGCTGAAAGAGCCAAAACAGTGCAGACTGGTACGCTGGCTGCAGAGATCGTTCCGAGTACAGGTGCGAACTCTGCACTCGATCCATAAAGGCGCCCCGTTCGCGTTCGCATCGAGAGCCGTCAACGGGAGTCCAGCCGGTCGTGTCTTCAAAATTGGCTGGGAATACAAAATCGCTCTTGAGGATGTCGCTCATGTCCACCTCCTGCACGTTCGAGCTCACGAGAGGCGTCCACAACAGAAGCGATGGCGTGTAAGCTGTCAAGTTGCTCACTGGTACATGTTCACTGCCCACGATAACCTGACGTTCATCGTCGGAAAGTGGAAATGCGAGACCGTCGCAGTCATTGGCCTCACACGAGGCGTCGTACTTGGCAGCCAGGTCGGTAGTTTCCCACGACAATCGACCCGCTGTGACCTGGTACAGTTTACGAGCATTTGTCAACAAAACAACGAGCGCTTCGCCCGTCGAGTCGTCCAATAGCGACGAACTGATGGCGTCGCCAACGATTCGCTTGGCGAAACTGAGCACAAGCATGGAGCTAGTTGACCGGTGCTCGCACGCAGTACCGTCGACATTCATTGTGGCCGCGTAGTCTTCGTCGCCATTCGAGTCCAGGCAAATTGGCAGCGCTCGCACTTGACTTCCTTCATCTGCAGGGGCCGTCGTTAGAGCTGCCCCCACAGGACTGACGACACATCCGTAGCGGCCGCACTCTTCCTTCGCGTTGATCTCGAACAGGCCGTTCGGTACCTTGGAGCCATACACTACAGACTGTGTCGTGTCATTCAGCAGCTTGATGTCCCGGCGCAAAAAGTCCTCGTCCATGGGGATCTCGAGCGTTACGCCCTCGAACACCAACGCGCCGCTGTCGGTCGACCAGGGAAACTGCACAAACTCCACGCTGCTCTCAGCAATGCTGAAGTTCCGCAAGTGCGTCCGCGAGCTCACTGCTCGGTTCATTGTGGTGTTTGTTGCCTTGATAAGCGTCTGGATTGAGTTGGAATCGTCAGAAGCCGCCAAGCCGAAGTCCTCAGGGAGATCCAAGAGCTCGAATACGCTGGCATTCGCTTGAACGTCTTGTTCCCGGTAGAAGTCGTCGGTGGCCCGCATAGCGTAGTACACGAGGTTTCGAGCAGCAGTTAATTCCATCGGCATCGTCAATGCTTCGGTCGTATCAACGCCATCCCCAAGATCGACAGACAAAGTGTTGGTGCTGGTCGATTCATGCGCATACGGCAGCATTTCTCCAAGCCAGGAGCGAGACGGGAAGCCATAACTCAATTGAGCTGGGAGTCGTCGAGGCGACGGACGGCTGCATTGGCCAGCCGCGTTCTCCGCTGTGGCTTCGGGCATCTGCATTGCACTCCGAAGAATTGTGTTGGCACTTGATGTCCGGTTCGAAGCAGCGAGCGACGTGGTCTCGTACGCTGCCAAGTCGCTGTTCCCAATGACGGCATCCACGCGTGCAGTCTCCTCGCTCACATACAGCGCCATGAATCCGTTGAGCAAGAACCAGAGCACCACATTGCCCAGTAATGCCAGCGAAAAGCGCGTCCATCGCGAACTCGTCTCCTGCATCGTCAACTGCGTCAAAAAGCACAAAAGAACTGCCGGTACGACCGCTGAGACCAGGCCAAGCAGCGGCTTGACCAGCACCGAGGTACACAAGCCGACGTAGAAGTTGTAGGCGTCAATGTCGCCGCTACTAACAGCCCCGTTGCTCGAAACTGGAACCGACTTGAGCACGATACCTCGCTGTAGAAAGACCATGAGCACCACGATGGCCGCGACTCCAAGCACGGCCGTGCCCAGTATCCGATGCCGCTGCAGCCGCACTAGAATCGGCACGGCGTTGGGTGCGAGCTGTCTCTGGTACAAGAAATCCTTGGCCGCGGACGTGGCCGAGGGGGACTCGACGTCGAACATGCGACTGCCATTGCTGCAGTTGGCCTGACTGCGACTCGCTTGGCTCTGATACCCGGAGCTATTGGACTGCGAGAGCGAGATCTGCGAGACGGCCAGCGGCGAGTGCATGGTTGGACCACTGAGCTGCTCAGTGGTGAAGGAACAGAGACTTCCAGCGCTCCAGCGACGAGGTGGGGTCGGATAAGAGCGTCGAGTTGGGAGTGACGGGCGGCCAGCAGCCTGAAGATCTCCTCTGCCCCGGGAAACGACAGCTGAAGTTCACAAGACAGGCTGGCGTGTGCAATTGACGTCTGACGGGCGCAAGCTTTGAGCACTCGTGCAGATGGTCGACAGTGCGCAAGTGGGCAACTGGAGGAAAGTGCAGGTTCTTATTCGGTGCTGTTGGAAAAAGTTCTATTTTCTCAAAACGCGATCTGATTGGCTAAGAAGCGGTTTTTAGAAGCTTTTCGAGTAACGGCCCGAGAGTTACGTCTTGAGGAGCCAGAGCGCCGCACGCCGGACATTTGTTCAGCTGGCGCTTGGAGCCCGCCACGCACCTGCTGCCTGTCCTGCTGCGCGTTCCTCGCTCGCTGGATTGCAGGAAAGCTCCATGGGCCTGGCTGCCTGGCTGCCTCGCTCGCCTGCTTCCTTGGTTTGCGTCTCTTTCCAACGCTGTTGTGGGTGCGAAGCTGCCACCCGCATGCAAGAAGCCCCACTTCAACTCCCTGATATGCCCGTCCTCGTGGCTCCTCTTCGCATAGCAAAAAGGCTCGAGTCCATTTCGTGTCGATGCCTATATACTATAACAGAATTTTGCTGCCGAAAAATCTGATAACCATCAAAAGGTATCGCCAGATTCACGGGTCTCAGCTGCGTACTGGTCAACAAGAGCATGAAAGCACACGCTCTTTGACGGTCGCGAACGAGGCAGTAATATTAGAAGATTTATTTGCTGGCGTGCATATGTTCAGGTTCCATTGCAGGTCGGTCGAACTGGCGCCAAGAACTCACACCAGGCCGCCTGCGTCCGAGTTGTGGGGACGGCTCTTCTTCCTGCTCTCCATGCGCGCGTACACTGGACTGCTGGCTTCAACGCTGCTTGAGTTCTGCTGGTTCAGACACAAAAGTACGTAAGTGATCGGCCATCGAAAGTCTGTATTACTACAATGCAGCAACACGGACGGTTGCTGCGGGGACAATGTAACTTTGCACTATACCGGGGAGAAAACTTGCTTGTCCTGCGAGCGGAACGACTCCTTCTGGTAACAAGCAAAACACACAACAGACAGACAAGTCAGTGGCCTACAAACTAGCAGTCAAACATCCCCACGCGAGGCACAAACCTCGACAGGCGGAGGTGACGCAAGCTGGTTCTCCGTGTTCGGGTCGCTCGTCAGTCCTTGGTAATCAGGCTCCAGCGGGCCGCGCTCCAGCATCGCCGGCTGCATGTACATGTTCTCGAGCACGCGCTCCAGGTCCTCCATCTGGCGCGAACGGCGCGAGTCCACCATGACAGCCTGGTCCAGAGGCAGGTTGAGCGCGATCTGCGGGTAGCGCGACGACACGAACAAGTGGAAGGCCAGCGTGATGAACGGCAGGATGATCGAGAACGTGGCCGGCAGCGCCACCTGCTTGGTGGCGAGCACGGAGGCCATGATGATCTGCGAGAACATCAACGCGCCGACGATGAAGCGGTACAGCGACGGGAAGAACGTGCCAGCGGTCTGAGTCGACGGGTCGTGCACGCACAGAACTGCCCAGCGGTAGACTAAGTCGGACAGCAGCAGATACACCATGGCGAAGTAGTTGAGGATGGGCGCGATAGCGCAGAAGACCAGCACCAGCATGAGCACCAGGTAGTATTCAGACACCTGGTCCGACGCGCCAAAGTCGCCCGGGTGGGCCAGCGAGTTGAGGCCGAACCACGCGGACGAACGCTCGCGGGGCGTCAGCTTGGGCGCGAACACTTGGTAGATGGCTGCCTTGACGACTGGCGTCACACGCAGCAGGATCAGCGTGAGGTTGAGCCCCGTGCGGACCAGCAGATACGTGACGAAGAAGGACGACTGCACGGCCACGGCGTCGCTGATAATGGTGAGCACGGCGCTCACGTCCGTCAGGTCCGTGTTGCCCGAGCCCATGACGGCGTCGATGACGGTACCGCCAATAATGGGCAGCAGGAACGTCACGTAGATCTGGTAGACCACGAGCTTGTTCAGCAGCGAAGCGCTCACTTGCGAGGCGAAGGCGTGGCCCTCCCGCTTGGACAGGATGCCGAAGATGATGGGGGCCAGCGCCGTCATGACGGACAGCATGAGCGGCGACACCTGCTCCAGCAGCGACTTGACCCACGGGTAGTCGACGATGACCTGCGCGAGCCACGCCCAGTTCTTCTCCAGCGACGACACCTTGGCGAACGACACCACAATACCCGTGGGCACCGTCCAGAGCAGGATGATGGCCGTCGTGAGCCCCATCGAGACGAGGAACCACGTGTCCTTGACGTTCTTGGACAGCCCGATGTTCGCCCACACCACGTCGTCCGCGTGGGCGGCCGGCTCCACCATCATCTGCGTCGGGTCGGCGCTCTGCAAGATCTGCGTGCACGACTGCGCCACCTTCAGGCTGCGGAAGGTCACGAAGCCTGCGCCGCGCATGATGCCGACCGCCTTCTTGTCCTGGTGCTTGAGACTCTTGGTGTACCTCGACTCGAGCGCGCCGCTGTCCAGTTCCTCGTCCTTGTAGGCGAAATTGATGCTTCTGGCCGAGTCGAAGTTCTGGTTAAACGGCCGCGTTTCATCGTCGCCGCTGGACTCGACCAACTGACGAGCCACTGCGGCCTGGTTGCGCATGATGGTGCGCACTTCCTTCTCCACCGCTGCGTTGAGGTCTTTCAGCTGGTCCTGGTACAGCTCGACGGCGTCCACCTGCTCGCCGCCCAGCAGCTTGTCGCGCGTCATGACACGCTCGCCAGTCTTGGCGCACTGCGCCAGCAAGTGCTCGAGTTTGTTGCGCACTTTGACGCGCTCGGCCACGAGCTTCTCGAGGTCCTTGCACTCGAGCGCCACGTACACGTGCAGCACGGACTTGGGGAAGAGCAGCTCCAGGTAGTTGCGCAGCGTCTGCTGCGTGCAGAGGTTGGGGGGCAGCCCGTTGAGCACCACCGTGTACTGCTGCGCGTGCTTCCGGGACATGAACTCGTGGCGGCGGCGGATGTACTCCTGGTACTCCTGCAAGAGCAAGTAGCAGGTGGCGAACGACACCAGGTACATGGTCACCACCGTGAGCCAGAAGCGCCACATCTCGTCCGTGTCCAGATGACTCAGCGTCATGCGGTACAGCGCGTCCAGCGTGTCACGCTTGGCGTAGTAGTAGATGGGGAAGGTGGCGGCCGAGCACAGGAGGCCCACGACGGTCACCTTCTCGCACAGGCGCAGGAAGCGCAGGAAGAACAAGGTGTCCATGCCGCACTGCTCCAGGATCTCGTCGTCGCTGGTGAGCAAGAGCAGCTTGAGCCAGCCGAAGACCTTGGAGTCGTGGCATCTCGTGACCGTCATGTTGGCCGTCTCGGGTTTGCCCTCGCGGCAGTAGTAGGCGCGCTGCAGCTTGATGCGCCCCAGCTCGAAGACCAGCCAGCCGATGGCGCCGATCACGAAGTACACGCGCATGCCGTCCAGGATGGTACTGGACGGCGTCAGGTCCTCGGTGGCTGCGTCATCGATCACGCTCTCGGCTGCGCTCGCCGCGTCCGCCATGGTGTCAGGAAGGTCTTGAGTCTCTGCGAAGAGTAAAGTGTCCTCGGTCGAGCGAGTTGCGAAGTGGCATATGAGGGCATTGCCTTCCTTTCTACTCACGATGTTTTTGGCATAGAATGCGCGTGAGAAACGGCTGACAAGACCGGGTCATAGTGAAAGCAAGTGAAAATTTAGCGGGTGCCGGCAAATTGCTAGAAAAAAGAGGCAGCAATGGGCTCCGTCGGCATGGGGAAACGGTCCTCGTGAGGACGTTAGGCTGGTATTGCCAGTGGCAAGTTTAAGAGGAGCTCCCGGCGACTTGGTGAGAGCTCACGTTGCCACGGTGGAGCCATGTTGGCTCCAGATCAGAAGACTTTAGTTTACCATAGAGCGTCAATTCGGTGGAAGATCGCACGCGCCATGCACGTCACTCGAAATTTGCCAGCGGATTTTAGATCGAGTGGCACCGACAAGACCAGGATCGGCTTACCTGGGGCTTGATACCACCGGCAGCCATCACAGTGAGCAGAGACGCTTGAGCTGTTCACGCCACATGCCCCGAGCATTTGGCACCGCTGCTCTGACATGTTCGTAGCTACTAGCTATCCTCGCTCAAGCAGCGCTTGGTTGTGAAAAAAAAAAAAAAGCAAAACGCGAGCAAGTTGCGTTCCAGCAAGTTTTCGGCTCTCTGGACAGGTCTCCGCCGACAAGCTCGGCCGCCGTATCCACTGTAATGCTACTGCATCGGGTAGCTGCATTAGCCAGCGCTTCCAAGCCAGTGATATGCCGACTATCCCCCACGGAAGCCACCCGAGGCTTTCGCTGCTGTCGTCGCCGGAGACCGTGCGTTTCGGTGCTCGATAGTCTTCAGCGTCCCGAGAGGTGGCTGCATCGGCGGTAATATCTCGCCAGCGAGGGATCATCCCCACGCGGAGAAGAACTTCGCAATACGCTAGCTCACAACAAGTTGCACATATCTGTCTGCACAGAAACTAATATTTTTTCATATTAATTGGCTTCTAACCGGTGATGACACGGACACCCAGGGCAGCGACTTGATGAATGTGCTTGGTGCCGGGCTGTCGAATGAACATCATGTTGGGCGGGACCCGCAGCTCCTCCGCCAGCCAGTGAACGAGTGCCGTGTCAAAGCTCGAGCCGCACACGTGCACGAAGTCGATCTTGAGCTTGAGGTACGTGAGGTCGAACACCCGAGTCATCTCGCGCATGTCCTCCACGTTCTCGCGCTCGAGTTGTCGCCGCTGCACATCGGCCTCCGTCACCTCCGCACTCGTGTCTTCTTCCAGGTCGGCGTCCTCGCTCGCGTGCACCACGTGCAAGTTGTGCGTCTGCTCGTTCTTCCGCACGTAGAGAATCGCCTTGTTGAGCACCGACAGATCGGGCGCCTTGAGGAAGAAGACGATCGGAGGGAGGTGAATCTCTTGGAGCACCGCCGCAATGGTGCGTCCTCCTTTGGCCCCAGTCCGGGGTCCGTCCCTTGCTTTGCCTTGGGCCTTTGCCGCTTCCACGTCGTCGACAGCGCCATCACGAGAACCGCGGGACGGGAAGAGCTGCTGCATGATGTAGAGCAGGATGCGCAGGATGAAGACGCGCTCCAGCATGATGAACATCGTCGAGGCAAAGACCACAAAGTACAAGGCAAAGTACGTGAAGATGGCCGGGTCGCCCAGCAAGTTGCCCAGCAGGCCGAGCAGCACCATAGCCAGCCCAAAGATGCAGCTCCACCACGGCGCGTGGACGTCGCGCGGAATGTCTTCACGCTTTAGCTTGAGTAGCATACAGCCGAAGGCGAAAAGAGCCATCACACCCAGAAAAGAGAACGTGAAGACACCAGCGAGCACCGACGCGTCCGCACGCAGCAAGATCACCAGACTCGCCTGCAGAGCGAAGAACAGCAAGATAATGTGGTGGTTCGTGCCGCGCCACTTGTTGGTGTGCGTGAGGAAGGCCGGCAGCACGCGATCGTAAGCCAGACGCCGTACGAGACCCGTGATGCCCACGTATGAAGTCAACACGCCTCCTGCCAGCACCACGAAGGCGTCAATGGACACCCAGCTCTCCAGCCACGTTCCTGCCGCTACCCTCCCCATGGTCGCCAGCACCACATTCTTGTCGTCGTAGATCCCTCCAGGCCCTTCCAGCGGCAGCACCGCCAGTGACAGAAACGACAGCAGCAAGTTGTAGCACGTAGCGAACAGCCACATGTTCCTCAGCGTGTTCCTGAAGACCCCAGGCGCCTGTTCCTCGACAAACTGCGCCGAGGTCTCAAACCCCGTAATGCCCAGCATCGCCGACGAGTAGCCATAGAAGATGCCAGTCAAGAAGTTCCCCTTGACGATTTCCCCGGCCACGTCTACATCCGGGAAGTCCGTCTTCATGTTCGTCCAGAAAATGTCGGGATGCTGTGCCGCGTAGTACAACGAGAAGCCGCTCAGCAGCGTCAGGGTCGCCACATGAGCGATGAAGATCACCAAGGCAACGGTGGCGCTCTCTGCAATGCCGATGATAGACAGCATTGCGAAGGCAAAGAGCAGTGCGACTGTCCCTGGAACGACGTCGACGTCCACCTGGGTGTCGAGATATCTCAATGCAGAAGTACCGGAGACCACCCCGGTAGCCAAGTATGAGATGATCCCCAGCGTTGCAGCCACCGCCGCCGTCCGCTTGGACGTGGTATTGAGTAGGACATTATAGGAGCCTCCGTTCAACGGAATGGCCGTAACGGCCTCCTCGTAGATGGAGCGGAAGAGGAAGAGCACGAAAGCCACGAAAGCTTGGGCCAATGGCGTCAACTTGCCAGCTTTGGCTGCCACGATGCCCGACGAGTACAGCACACTGGCCAGGATGTCGTTGCCGCAGATGGCGGTGGACGGCCATTGGCCTAAATGTTCCTTCGGGGCTTCGAGACGGTCGCGTGTGGCTTGCAGCGACTGTGCCGGCACTTGGAGACGACGTGTCTCCCCCTCGGGCGGGTACATCCAGGGGGGTAACGAGTGACGGTCGCGTAGCTTGAAGTCGCGGATGCGTGGAGAACGACGAGGCGCCGAGGACTCGGGCAGGTCAGAGGCGTCAGGCGCCGGCGAGGACAGCAGCGTCACCTTGAGGTCGTCCATGGCGAAGATCCGAGTATGAAAGGACGTAGGATTGAAGTGCAAGTATGACGGAAGACAGGATGGATACTTTCGGTGGTCGTTCACTGAGTTGCAGTGTTGGGATCCAGTAGGCAAATGGCCTCCTCGCTCTGACCAACACATCGTAAAGGTCGACAGTCCATGGGTCTGGGAAGCTGTACAGGACTCCAGCTCCCCCAACAGAGCAAGAGTCGATAGCCACGGCTGTAACGGGAGCATCTATTGGGATCGGGTCTTGATCTGGAAGCTCGTCGTTCACATGCGAATACAGCTTGTACTCCGCGTACCAGATTCGGCCAGAGCGCTACACACAAAACGTAGCGAACACTCTCGAAGGTGGCCCATTGGTTATCTTTCCAGTCAAGTTAGCCATCCGCGTGCCCCCATCTTCTCGAGAAACCAAATTCCACCTTGAGAGTGTGCCAGCTGGACCAAGAGTTAAGACCCGCATGAGGAAGACCAGCCACTGGTTTATAGCTTACATCGGCCTCGCGGCAAGGGTGACTGGTACGCGTACGGGTACGAGCCGTCGAATAGCCCATCAAGTACCTGTCAACGACGTTATCGTGAGTGAAGCTTCTGTTGAGCGTGTGGCTTGCTCCAGCGACCCCAACTCCACGATCATAATCTTGCCGTCCATGTGCCTTAAATTGAGCTCATAGTTGTCGCTCTCGACAAAGGCATTCTTCCACGGTTGCGTTGCAGACTAGAATAGTCGTTCCTAGTGGCAGCAACATCTCAGTGTTCCCGAGAAGAGCAGCAGTGATCTCTGTTGATTCGAGTCACTACCATGACACGATTGCATTTGAAAACGACGTGTTGCATCAACTATATTACGTTCGTACATGTACACATCCTACTTCTCCTCCACGGGCACTCGCTGCTTCCTCATGTTGATTCGCTCCATGCAAGTAAACCTCACCAAGCCGCTTCCTGACCCCTTTCCTTCTTGAGCGGCGAGGAATCGAGAGATCCGTTGCGCTAGTAACTGCGACGGGTACTCGATGAGGTGGTAGCTGGCTGTGGCCAGCATCAAAATGACAGCGAACCGAGCGAAGAGTCGATTGAAGTACTTCTTCTGGTGGCTGATGGGAGGGTAGTCCACCACGAACGAGTGAAGCAGGTAGACGGAGAAGCCGATCTTGCCCCAGTACCGCAGCACGCTCCACTCGAACATCGCGGAGATGCACGACGGACGGATCATCTCGATCACGAATATCGTCGTCATCTGCGCACTGACGAAGGAAAACCCCGGGGCAGTTGGCACAGGGTCCTCGTGGATCCAGTCGAAGAAGAGCCCTTGGAAGGTCACGCTCAACATCAGCGCGATGGCGAGTCCTTCAACCGCACGCAAGAGCAGCGTGTGCCACCAGCGGAAGCTGAACCTTGTCTTCTTAATCCACAGGTCCAGTTTGACGAAGACTACAGCCCCCAAAGATCCCGCCATGAACGTCTGAAGGTGAGGAGCGAGAGGCATGTGGTTATTGCGGTACACGTAAAAGCCTTCGTGCACAATCCACACGGCCAAAGGCGCGGCCCCAAGCCACCAAAAACGACGCAAAGCCAGCGTAACCATGACAAAACCTGGAATCACGAAGTAGTAGCTGATCTCCAGCGGCAGCGTCCAGAACACGTGAGGACGGAAGCCCGTGTAGAACGCTAGCACCTTGCTCAGTTCATAGTCTTCGGGTTTTCTCAAGCGAAAGTAGCGGTGCTGGTCCTCGAACGACAAGAAGGAGAGGACGATCGCCGTCACTGCGAACAGAGGGTAGACGCGAAAGAACCGCTTCTGGAAGTAGTCAAGAAGCGCGATGATCCACGTTCGACCACTCGCTCCTTGGGCCAGCAGCTTCATGCTCTTCTTCATAAAGAGCCACGTGAGCAGGAACGACGACAGCACGAAGAACGCGTCAACAGCCACCGAACCGAGGTTGAGACCTTCTGTAGGGTGCTCGTGGGAGTGCTGGAGGACCACCATAATGGCCGCCAGCCCGCGGATACCGTCGAGAAACAGAACTTTGGTAGGCGGGGTATTCGTCTTTGCCGGCTCGGCTTCGTCGGCCAACGATTTGTTGCTGGCGTGGGCATGACCGACGAACGTCTGGTCCTCGGAATCGGCAGTGGACGTTGAGGTTTCTCCGTCGGAAATCTCGAGCACGCTCAACTTGGAATCCGAGTCTTCACGCTGCACGTTCGACGTGCCATTTCCTGCGCCCCCCAACATCGTTTGAGTTCAGTTCGTCTGCGAGCGAGTGAGTCCCTGTGCGGCGAAATCGAGAAGTGTGTCCATTGCCGTCCCTGACCCGGTAAGCTAGGTACTTCATGAACCATGCGCTTGCCAACGATCGAACGATTTGCCGGCGTGAGCAGAACGCCCTAGTTAACGAAGTCGTACAGATGGGATTGATTAATGCGATGTGGAAGCTGCGCGAACGGCAAATTCCTTCGCGCAGCGAAAGGCGCGAAACATTCGCATGATCGACTGGGTACATGATGGCTTCCAGCACTGAATGCCGCCCACACACTGAACGGGATCCAAGACCCCAGTGGGTAATGGTGAGCGTTGAAATGTTCCCGACACTTTCAAACCGACTCGTTCTTCAGCGTGCGACGGAGCTCGTGGTTGTTCAGGTCTTCCGGTGAAAGCTCATGAGATTCGGCAAAGTCTTTTCCCGTTGCACAACTGGTCATGGTGAGTTGAGTGCCAAACCGTGCCGACATGCGGGTTACTTTCTGCTGAACAAACCGGGTTCTTGGCACCAATTCACTCACGTCCCTCATGAGATGGCAGCGGATACAAGGTGGCCACGTCTTCTAGCAAACGATCCGGTGCTACAACAAGACTCTAGAGCTCCGAAAACCCTGATCGACCGATAGAGAGGTTGAAGTACACTTGGTGCAAACACACAGACCTCGAATCGCAGATCGTCTGCCTCAGTTCCTTTGGACATCCCTGGTTCTTCATTGAAACCCTTGGCATTTGACGGACGAGCTCGACGCTAGCATGATTCCTCGAAGCTGCTGCATCTCGGCTCCTTTCTTACCCAGCACCACTTCATCGCGGTCTCACGAAAGGTATCAACGGGAAAATTTACATCGTCCAGCGGCACACCACCGAGCATGGCTCTTTCTGCGGGCAACTTGACATCTTCCGGTACCGCCAGCCTCAACGCCATATACGGCAGCTCGTACGAGTCATTCTCCCATCGGTATGAGATCGACGCCATTTTGGTCCCCGTCGAGCTGCGGGGCTTTGCTGACGCCTGCAATTCCAAGTCGAGGTCGGCTTCTTGCGTCGTGGCGGCATTCAGACGGCCAGCTCGATCGGATAGCGAATGTGTGGGCTGCGTTTCCCCGAGTGCACAACATTTTGTGCGTGCCATATCACAGACCAACTGGCCAGCGCCGAGCACAAGCTCCACAGAGCCGAGCACACAGAACAACCTCTTCCCGTTGCAGTCACGACCAGCGAGATGGCTACATTTAATGTGTTTGAGTACATAATCTTCCTCAAATTACGTTTTGCGAGGACAAACATGGAGTATGTCAAGAGTGTGCGCAGTGCGCTCCGCCCTCGGACGCTGTTCGCGTCAGCGTGCCCCGTGGTCATCGCCGTGAGTCTACTGCACAAGTCGCATCGTGTATCTTTCCTGCAGCTGGATGTGGCAGCGGTACTGGGCTGCGCGGTGTTGACGCAGCTGCTCGGGAACCTCAGCGCCGTGTACAGCAATTTCCAGCGCACATTGCAGCCCAAACAGCCGGGAGCTTCGGACGCCAAGATCGTCCTCAAGTACTCAAACTATATTGCACTATTACCTCAAACTTGCTTTGCATAACCTCATCTTACTTGTGTATTATGGCGTCTATCTGCAGCTTGCTGTCGCTGACTCAAGTTCGACGCTGGTCTTTCCTGTTCTACGGACTCCAGTTGGCGTTGTTGGGGTTGAGCCATGTCTTTTGTGGCAAAAGTGTCGAGATGACGGTCGGGATGGCGCTGCTCGCCACTTTAGCGTTGGTGTACTGTCGACGGGGTGACGAGCCACTGCCTATGGTCGGCCTGAGGGAAGCCGTGTTGGCCTGGGCAGTTGGACCGCTAGCTATGGTTGCCACCTCGCTCTACCT
This sequence comes from Phytophthora chlamydospora, assembly GCA_012295415.1. Taxonomy (NCBI): domain Eukaryota; phylum Oomycota; class Peronosporomycetes; order Peronosporales; family Peronosporaceae; genus Phytophthora; species Phytophthora chlamydospora. The sequence goes on from JAABLK010000252.1 coordinate 24,320, forward strand.
CGTCGGGGAGGTGCCTTGGGCTATCGTGCTGTATGCGTACGTCGTGATGCTGCTCGCGTGGGCTTATCTGGTGCTGGAGAGTGCGCGTGACGCACCGTTTGCGCGCCGGATGGGGCGCTCTGACACGTCGTTGGCACTGAGGTTGGGCTTCCAGTGGAGTTTCCAGGGTTTCTTGCTGATCATGGTGTCGTTCTACGGTGTGGTGCTCGTGTCGGGCATTGTGCTGGGGCACTTGGGCAACTTTGTGCTGGTCGTGACAATCGTCAAGCTCAAGGACATCAGCGAGGACTTTCGACTCGAGAGACTCAACCACTTGCCCGACCAGCTCGCCAGACTCGCTGCCTTCTTGGGTGTCGGGCTTATCGTTTCGATTCTGCTGGGATTGTCGTAAGAAGTGTGAAGAGAGAGAGCGAGGTCTACTTTAGCCAACCAGTATCCCGACGGTCTTTCCAAACTCCGCGTCATTATATCGTGTCGCTCCGCCAAGATCTATTTCTTTCAGGAAAGGCTGCATTCTCCATGTTCGACCAACTTGGTCGCCACTGCTTTGATGACAATGACCTGCTTCCCACAGACATAAGGGACACTAGTCGATGCAAAAGTTTCCGAGCGGTCACGGTGGACGTTGACACTTAATGCATCTCCGACTCGGAGCACGTTGGCCGGGACACAGCTGCCTTCAACCGAGGTGCACTGCACTGCAGCCTCCTTTGAAAACCGACGCAGTGACTCATCGGGGCTCTCGAAAGGAGCAGCAAAACCTGGAATTGCTGCATGAGCCCGGACAGTCTCGATGGCCTGGACGAGGAGTGCTGACTTGGTTAGGCTTTGAAATACGCAAATTGATGCCGCGGCAACGTCGGCAACAAATAGTCTGTTGTTGTCCTGCCTTTTCAATTGGTGGTTAGATATTTCTATACAAATGCACTTACAAGTGCTTCAAAGTTGGTGCACCCCGGTAAATAGTGCTCCCATTTCGTGTCTTGAAGCTTCATTGCAACGTGTAATGCTTTGACTTGGAAATTATTGCAGAGCTCCAATACGAATTCTAATGCTTCGGAAGTTACCAATGAATAGCTGCGGATCTTCTTCTTTGTCTTCCACGAAGCACCGTCAAAAGCTGTAGTTATTGCTTTCCTTGGTTTCTTTATCGTTGATTCCGCCTTCAGCCCTCGAAGTTTCCTGCTTTTCCAGCAATCCCGTCTGTCCACGAACGAATTAAAAGGGTGAGTTTTCAAACAATTTGCTCCCCGCAGCAACTTCAAGTCAGCACTTACCGGATGTGGCTGCTGTCCTTGGAGCAGGTCCTCCACTTGCTTGGATAGCTGCATCTGTGCTGCCAAGCTTTCTCGCAGCTCAGCATTCTGCTGCTCGGCATGACGGCGAGCGTGAAATTGCTGTATAGCGATGTTGCGCCAGGCGGCTGCTTCGTCCGTAGATCCACCAACTTCATTTCCCTGACTGCTTTCGTTATCATTACCTGGCAGGTTTTGCGCTGCCTCACCATCTTCGCTACAAACGCTGAAGCGAGATGATCGCGGACTTCTCAGCGTTTCCAGGTGGCTTTCCATCTTCTGCACCACCGCCCGAAGCTGAATCAACTGCTCCCGCATACGCGTACGACCACCGCCTTGGCCTCGACTTCTTGGAGCAGCTAGGTTTGTGCCGATGATAGGTCCATTCCGTCTTGTGACAGCAGGTTTGGCTTGTTGCGTATTTGTTGCTGGCTTCTTCTTCGTCGGAGCAGCGTGTTCACTACTTGGTGGCTGGTTGTTATCGTGCGGAAACGCCGCCTGGACGGCTTGGACAGCTGTCTGGAGTAGATCGTCTGCAGCAGCGTGGTCACTTGGCGATTCTTGAGCCAGTTGGTCCGACAGTGAAGCACTTCCGAGGCGATCGATATCGACGCTGTCCAGGATCGCGAGTGCTTCTTCCATCAATTCGTCGTCGTCGATGAGATCGAAAGCAGGCGGTTCCATATTTGAAGAGCTCTTCCCCGAGGAAATCGAAGAATGGAATGGAGGCATCACTGTGTTCGTCAAAGTCGCCTTTCGGCCGGCGCGTAAGCAGCGCTGTGTTGTTCGCAACTAATCTTCATGCGCAGGGATGGCGATGGTGATATGCAGCTATTGAGGCGCCAAGAAGTGCTGACGGTTGGGCTGAAGTGGCGAAAATCTACTCGTCTTGTGACAGGAGTGATCGTTGCGCTATCCAATTGAGACAGGTGTTCACTCGTAAACGTAAGCAAGGACCAACATTTGCCATAGCTCAGCTCGATTTCTCTTTGCGATGGAAGTGGCTGGGCTTCTCGATCAGATAGAATAGATGGCCACCATTCAAGTCAGTATTACCTTGTCGCACCTTGGGTTGAAAGTAAAAGCCTGTGCTGCACTCTAGCTGTTCTTGTGGGCGTCTGCATCGAGTCGTCTGCAGACCCCGTTTCGCGCCGTTACTGGTATGGATATCAATGCATTAAGCTACATTCATCAGCGCCATTCCATGGCACCAATGGTCTGGCAGATCAAGAGTTCTTATCCTTCAACTGGCGAAGAATATGTTCCTGCGTGCGTACTCTTTCTCAGCAAGCGGAAGAATGCTCGCGCTACAGTAAACGGCACGCGCGCCACTGGTGATGACGCTGGTGATGATGAGACTGTCGGTGGAGAAGGCAACGAGTTCTTTGACGCCTCGGCCTCACCGCTCCCGCTGGATTTCCGCAGAGAGAAACCATGGAATGTGCCACCAAAACTTGAGGTTTTGCTCGCCGATGTGGGCGGTTGAGGAACTTCATCATCATCTTGCACAGACGCGGCCACTTCACTGATGCGGTTAATGAGCCACGAGTGCCATGACAGGAACGGAACGTCCTTGGCGATGATTTCACGGTACCACATGTCAATGGTGAGCCGGCTGGACGAGCTGAAGCAGCGCTCATGCAGATTGTTCTCGTTGATGATGCTCAGTGCCGTCAGGTGGAAGTAGTGGTGCAGCTTCTTGTGGGTTTCCATCTCCGACTCTGATACCTGAATGCGCGTGCCATCTTCAGCCACAGTGGTGGTTGGAAACGGCGAGTACGGAGTTGCATCCGACACGAGGAACGAGCGTCTTCGCTTGATTCTCAACGGGGACGGCATGGCGAGGTTTTCTGTGCCCTTCGCTGCATCATTCTCACCAGCAGTCGTGACGTGTGGTTTATCGGATACGACAACCATCTCGAGGTCCTTTTCTTCAATGATCTCGTCATCTTCGTCACTTTCTTCGTCGTCGCGGTCGACAATTGCTTGTGAGAAGTAAGACACGTGTTCCAGCAACTCAAGTTCGCGTTGAAGCCGTTTAGACCGCGACTCCGATGACAACAGCTCCTCGCTCAGTTCGTTGCTGTGCACCTGGGCATCGTCTCGTTCCTCTTCGACGCCACGGAGTTGTTTCTTCAGAGCGCGCACTTCCTCCTCGTGTTTCTGTGCTGCTTTACGAAGGCGATCCTTTTCACTCTTCAGTTCATTCATTGTCCGTAGAGTTGCGGCGCGCTCTTCCTCCATTTTCTTCCTGTACGATACTTCACTCTGTGTAGCCAGCACTTCGCACTCGAGTGCCTCTTTCTGCTGCTGCTCTGCCACTTCTTTCCACTGCCTCAACGACGTGAGTTCTGCCTCGTTCGAACGCTCGTTCGCCTGTAGCTGCTGCAACTCGGTCTGGAGCTGTGCAATTGTATCCAAATGGTGCGAGTATCGCCTCCCGCTCGTTGGCGTAGTGTCTGCAGTAGCGGCGCCGGAATCCGGTCCACGACACTCGCAGCGGTCGACGAACTGTTCGAACTCCTCGGCCAAGTCCGTCTTTTCTTCCTCTACGCGCGCAAACTTGCGCTTCCACTGCGCCGTCTCCTGCAGTGCATGCTCAGTACGTCGCTGCCACATGTCCCTTTCCACCGAGAGCTCCTCCGTCTCGGTCTCGAGTTGGATCTTCAGCGTCGCCACCTGCATTTGCATCTCCTCGTTGGCCTCCAGCAGCCCCAAGCCATACTCGGCCGCCTGGCGAAGCTCCTGTCACCAAAAATAATAAAACAAAAGAAGAAAACTAGTCAGTACGAAGCAGCGGAGCCTCCTCTACCCTGTAACAATATACGTGACTTACTTTCTCACGGCGTTCTAGCTGCAGCTTGAGATTGTCCAGGCGACTCTTGTCGTCCATAGTAGAAACGGAAATCAGCCCGTCATCACTGCATCACAATAGTAAATAAGAAATAATGGTTAGAGTTTTCTGAAATATCGCCAGCAAAGGCTGATAACGGCCTTCATGGGACGCAAAACTGCTGCAGCGCGCACCCGACAAAGAGTTCCTCGTCCGCGTCTTCGGGGCTGATAGTCTGGTGTTTCTCTTGGTTGGGGTGGGCCTCCATGTCCAGCGTCGTGTCGCCTGGGAGCCGCATGATGCCAAGCAAGTCAAGTCCTCCGGCGCTTCCGGGTGTGTTGCCGACTGTGTGCGGGAAAAGCTGGCACAGCTGTAAGTTGGGTCGGACAGTTGAAATGGCCCAAAGTAAGCTAATTTGGGTATCTAGGAGTCTGACTAATTAGGCCTTTTGTGTAGCCATGTGGACGAAAGCGATTTTTGCCAGACAGACGGCGCCCCTGATGGTGCCGAGCGCAGCTCTGCCATCGAAAAGGACTTCCACGGGGCACGTGGTTAGGAGGAAATCGGCTGGAAATGGACAGTGGAGCAGATGACAGGGTGCCACAAAAATGTATCCTGGAAAGTGTACCAATGCTTCGGCTGTCAGGTTTGCCAAATGTAGTGAGGCGCTTGTGCACAGTGCACTGCAGGCATGAAGACCATCACGAGAAAGCGTTCGCTGTGGCGTAAAACGCAAACTAAGTTACTTGTTACTTGTATTCATTATTCACTATAAGATGCGTGCATTGCACGAACTTGTGCAGCGGATTGACGTTGGTCTGAGAGCACCGCCAACTTCAACTTTAGCCCGACCCAGGGCGTTAGCTAGTCATTCGAACACTAGAAAAATGTAACAAGCGGAGCTACAGCCAACTCCTCAGAGTCGACCTCAATGCTAGCACGACTTCAACTTCATGTACCAGAAGTAAGAAGGTGCCCCAGGTGGCAAACAACACACAATTCAATCCAAGTAACATGCATTACCAAATGCAAAGTGCAATTGACAGCGCAAAGCGCCAACCGCCAGCACCCATGTCGACATGTTGATGTTTGTATCCAACAGTCCGAAGAACAATGTCCACATACAAACGTTCATACATGGACCCCCGCGCCACTCATTCTCGACGTCTTGGGCCAATATCTCTACAGATGACTCATAAACGTCTAAAAATCACAAAACTCAACCCCAAGTCTCCATTAAACTCATTTCAACCAATCACAGCTCGCTCAGCATCATACAAATCGCCAAACATAAGGCCACACCGAGTGCGCGCGCGGAAGTCACCATGGTGCGTTCCGCGCCCTCCTCCAAGGCCTCGCAAAGCCCTTTCTGTACCTTAAAACAGAGCTGTCTGACCCTATAACCTCGTTATTGCAACCATAGTCCATGCGCGCGGCCAGCAGCGAGCCCATTGAGATGTCCAGCTCTGGCTCCGACAGCGACGTGACTTTGGGCGGTTCCAGCGTCAAACCGCGGCCCAAGCTTCGCACGAGACGCAGTCAGGTGGTGCAGCAGAGTGACACGCAGGCGTCCGACTCTCCCGACGTGGAGCCGCCGGCCAAGCGGCTTCGGGAGGCCACCAAACCCATTCAGGTAAGGAACCATATTTTCTTTCTTTTTATTTAAATTGCGGCGGTTTATTTTAAGGTTTTATATATTCTTAATGATGACGCCATCCTTGGTGGCTGCAGTATCTCGACGAGGATGAAGAAGAAGAAGAGGATGAGGTGGATGAGGATGACACGGAGAACTATGAGGACCAGCCTTCGACCCCGTCGGAAGACGAGAAGATACCGCAGGAAGACAACCGACGTCGCAGTGGACGGAAACGGAAACCGATGCGCACGGTGATCGACCTGTCGGATGATGATTTTGAAATGAGCAGTGAAGAGGAGGAGGAAAAACCCAAGCCGAAGAAGAAGCCTGCGGCCAAGAGCAAGGCCAAGGGAAAGAAGAAGCGCAAGCGCTCGTCCGAGGATGACTCGAGTGACGAGGAATCGACGTTCGAGGACAGCGAAGTGGAAATGGAAATGGTGGAAGTGAGAGCCGCGCCCGAGTCGGATGCGTTTGTGATTGACAAGATCCTTGGCCGCGAGGTGCACACACAAAAGGAGTGGAAGAAAATGTGCTGGGGGAAGAACACACGCTTCTTGACCCACTGCTCGATTTTCCTGCCGCAGGAGGAAGAGGAGCAGAAGGAAAAGAAAGAGAGCGAACAGGAGCAAAAGGAGACGGAGGACGGCGATAAAGCTGCTACGACCGAAAATGAACCGGCTGCGGCATCTAAGGCTGCCATCGATGTTGATGAGGTTGAAGACGCTGGTGAAGAACGCTTCTTGATCAAGTGGAAGACGCTGTCTTACCTTCACACCAGTTGGCAAACGGAAGACGAGCTGTTGGAGACGGACAAGAATGCCAAGGGCAAGATCCAGCGCTTCCGGGAAAAGGAGCACAGGGCTCTTTACTCTGTCGATGTCCAGGGCGACGAGTACTTCAACCCGGAGTTCCGAAGTGTGGACCGAATTCTGGAGATTCGCGATCGCCCGCTTGATGACTTCGCTCCAGATGATGCAGCGAACGGTGGGAAGCAGTTTCAGTACTTCTTGGTCAAATGGAAGGCACTTTCCTACGACGACACTACGTGGGAGCGGGAAGACGATGTTGGTGACGACGCTGCTGTGACGCAGTACAACGATCGTATCATCCGGGCAGCGAAACGCTTCAAGAAAATTGCTCTTGCGAAGCACGTGCCGCACAACAAGCGCAAGAACTTCAGAGGTTACACAGCAGAGACACCGCCACCGTGCAAAAAGGAGCAAACTTTCCAATTGCGCGACTATCAGCTCACAGGTGTGAACTGGATGCTGTTCAATTGGTACCAGAAGCGTAACTCGATGCTTGCAGACGAAATGGGCCTTGGCAAAACGGTGCAGACCGTAATGTACGTCAACCACCTCGCTATTGTGGAGCGTACCCCGAAGCCATTTATCATTGTGGCGCCACTCTCGACGCTGGGCCACTGGCAGCGCGAGTTTGATAGCTGGACCAATCTGAATGCCGTCGTCTACCATGGGTCGGCTTCGGCACGAGAAGTCTTGCAGAATTACGAGTTCTTCCTGTCTGAGGACGAGCTGCTGCGTGCTGATGAACTTTCTGGGAAGAGGCCTGCAAACAACAATGGTAAACGAGCTTCCCCGAGACCGAAACGGAACTGCTACCGCTTTGACGTGCTGATCACTACGTATGAGATGGCGTCTGCTACGGATCTGTACAAACTGGCTCAGATCGATTGGCAGCTCATGGTGGTGGACGAGGCCCACCGATTGAAGAACCGGAACTCCAAGCTATCGAATATCCTGCACACAAGGTTCACGTACGAAAACATGCTGCTGCTCACCGGCACGCCGCTCCAAAACAATGTGGAGGAGTTATGGGTGCTTCTGAACTTTCTCGACGGCAGCAAGTTTGCTTCGAAAGAGGATTTTCTCGAGAGCTTTGGCGAGCTGACAGATTCAGCACAAGTTGAACGCTTGCACTCGGAGTTGAAGCCGTTCTTGCTTCGACGAATGAAGGAGGATGTGGAGAAGTCCCTTGCGCCGAAGGAGGAGACTATTATCGAAGTGGAGCTTACGGTGCTGCAGAAGCAGTATTACCGCGCGATCTACGAGAAAAACACTGAATTTCTGTCGAGAGGAGGTAGGAAGGGAGACACACCCAGCCTGATGAACGTGCTCATGGAGCTCCGCAAGTGCTGTAACCACCCCTTCCTTGTAAAAGGCGTGGAGGAGCGCGAGGTGAAGCGGCTGTCAAGGCAGCCGGCTGTGGCAAAAGAGGAAATTCAACGGCAAGTTAGGGAGAGCCTCGTTGTCACTTCCGGCAAGTTGGTTTTGCTGGACAAGTTGCTGCCTCGTTTGAAAGAAACTGGGCACCGTGTGCTTATTTTCTCGCAATTCAAGATCATGCTGGATATCCTTCAGGACTATTTGGCGCTGCGAAGATATAACTGTGAGCGCATCGACGGCAACATCACCGGCAACGAAAGACAAACCGCGATTGATCGGTACTGCCGAGAAGACAGCAATTCCTTTATTATGCTGCTGAGTACCCGTGCAGGTGGAGTTGGTATCAATCTGACGGCAGCCGACACTGTGATCATTTACGATAGCGACTGGAACCCTCAAAACGACTTGCAGGCGCAAGCGCGTTGCCATCGTATTGGCCAGAAGAAAAGTGTCAAGATCTATCGTCTGCTTACCTCTAAAACGTACGAACTGCACATGTTTCACAAGGCTTCACTGAAGCTGGGATTGGACCAAGCAGTTCTGGGTGGGATTAAGAATGACGATCCTGTTGCGAAGCTGAAGGGCTCAGCAAAAGCGAGCAAGCCCAACCAACGAATGTCGAAGGAAGAAATCGAGAACTTGCTGAAGCATGGCGCCTATGAGATGTTCAAGGAGCAGGAAAGCGAAGCCGAGGCAGCAAGCAAACAGTTTGGGGAGGAAAGCATTGATCAGATTCTTAGCCGGAGTACGACGATTGTGCACGATCCGACCAAAGACGCTGACGGAAGCGAAAAAAAGAACGTCATGTCGTCATTTTCCAAGGCGACATTTGTGAGTTCGGCGAATCCAGATGAGGAAGTAGACATTGACGACCCGAACTTCTGGACTAAGGTTATCGGGCTGAACGGCGTTGAAGAGGTGAAGAAGGAGGCGCCATCGCCTCTGCAGAAGCGGCGCTGCCGTCGGAAGGTGAAGTCTTATTTGATTGATGACCGGTCCTTAATGATGGACGACAGCGGAGATGAAGCATCGCGCAAGAAGATTTTCCATGAAATTGGCGCCCAAAAGGACGAAGAGTTTGTGATCTCGGATGATGACGATGATGATGATGAAGACTCGAGCGATGTCGCTCTAGCTCCGGATGATTTGCTAGGAAATGGCAGCAAGAGCAAGCGAAAGAGGTCGACGCCACCATCGCTTCCTATTTACTCACACAGAGAGCGGATCGCGGAAGTTCTCGGAAATTTTGGATACGGGCGATGGGATGACATGAAGCAGCATGCGGCAATCTTGCACGGGTATTCGGATAAGGAGCTGAGCAAGTTTGTTCAAGAGTATATCACTTGCCTCGTGCGCGTAGTTACGGCGATGACGACTTTCCAACGCCTTGGTCTGGATTTGGAACCCGCTCGAGTATATATTGTTTCGACCACGACTCCCCCGCCGCACATGGGAAATGCGTCTCCGATAGAGAGATACGCCAACGAGCTGAACACCACATGTCGCCGGTATCGCTTTCTTGGTGCCATGCTGAAAGACATGAAGGTCTCGAACTTGCTTGCTGTCACCGTTCCACCCCGTATGTGGATTACTGACCTTAAAAGTCGAGCTGCTCGTGGATGCCGCTCGAAGCTTCAGCAGATAGATTCCATGTACAAACTGAGCCAGTTCGTACGCATGAAGTTCTTGCCACCGGCACCGCTGGTCGCATTAATCAAGGATCTGCAGAAGGCCGGAGATGAAATCAAGGTTCACAGAATGATTGAGTCCGGCCAGCTCCCGCCAATTAGTGCTGCAGCCATTGCTAATGCGGCGGCCACCAGTAGTGCAGCCACTACTACTGCGGTGATCAACAGGGGTGCACCATCTACTGTTGCGGCGACCACACCGGAGGAATCAGGCCCCGTCGAAGAGAAGAAACCTACAACTGCAGAATCATCAGCCGTCGAGACTCCCGCTGGAAGCTGTAAAGACGAAGTTGTGAAAGAAGATGGATTGAAGAAAGCAGAGCATGCTGATGCTGAGACTCCCCCCCGGGAAGACCAAGAGCAGAAAGTGGCAGACGCTGATGCTCCAGAACCTCTTGCTGCAGATCTCTGGAAGGACGAGTCAAAGATGACGTCTACGAGTGAAGCTGGTACCCCTTCAAACCCAGAGTCTTCAGCGAGTGCTGCAAACGAGGACGTGGCAACGACGACTCAGGATGCATACACTGAGCCATTTACGTCGGAAACTCCGTCGGACAACACAACTACGAGCGTCTCAGAATCTACGTGCAACGAAGGCGATACCGAAGCGAAGGATGATCCTGTTCCGAGCACTGAAACAGATCCGGAGAAAAGTGCAACTGGCAGCGCACCGAAAATTGGAGACGATTCTCATCCTGAAGAATCAAAAGCTGAGGACAAGAAGGAGCCGTCTGAACTACCTGATGCGCCTAGTGTCGCCTCGAAAGCATCAGTAACAACAGCAGCAGCAGCAAATTCTGAAGCAAATGATGCTGTTCTTGCGAGATTGAAAGCTGAGCGCAAACAGGCACTGCGCATTCTTCAAGCTCTGCCCCCTGTCAATTCTCCGGAGGCGGTGGCGCCATGGTGGATTTCTCGTGTGGATGACGTTCTGCTCTTACTGTACGTGTATCGCAATGGATGGATCAAGGGCCGTATTTTGCCAATCCGGCTGGTAGACGCGTCGTTGATGTTTGGAGAACGTGCCAAGCGATACCCGACATCGGAGTGGCCTACTCTGGCTGGGCTAAATCGACGTGTCAAGGTGCTGCTGCACTTGTGGACAGCCGTCAAGAAAGTGAAGCCTACTCCTCCACCTCCAACGTCGATTGCTGCAATGTTAAATATGACTACGGCAAAGCAGCAGCGAGTGCAGCAGCGCCAACACCAGCTACTTAAGCAGCAGCTACAGCGTCAGCAGGAGCAAGAGCGTGCTCAACAGGCCCGACATTACACGAGCGCATCTTTCCACGGGAATCGCCACAACCAGTTTGCGAAGCTCATCTTTTCGTACGGCATCCCGGACGTAAGCACGTGCCGTGACGATCGGGAGCGGAACGAGAAGTGGCGATACTTTTTACAGGACAGCCAGCTTAGTGTTGGGCACTGTCCGTTGGAAGAGTTGCTCGCAGAAGCTCTGGATCTGGAGCGTGTATGTCGCCAGCGTCTACGTAGCGATGCGGATGGTGTGGGGAACAGCGAACCAAGCGAAGAGAACTCGATTTTAGGCGGGAAGCGTGGCTTTTGGCTGCTGACGACGACGCAGTGTCGGCGGTTGTTGCACCGCGTGGATCTCTTCCGGTTGCTGCGCACTCAGATCCTTGTGCTGCCGCCGGCGCAGTTGGTTGAGCTGGTTAGTCGAGTTGTGCGAGCCCAACCAGCTTCGACAGAATATCCTGCTTGGTGGAGCTGTCCGCGCCACGACATTCTGTTGCTGCAAGGCGTGGAATGCTACGGCCTGGATGAGCACTTGGCGTCGGTGTGGAAGTTACCGCTGTTCAACTCCGCCAACACGATGAGCGCCTTCCCTGGTTCGAGTTGGGTGGAGAATTACGTCAACGCACTTGCCGTTTCCTGCCGGAACTTGATTGCCAAGGCCCGCACGTATCGCAACCCCAACGACGGATGCATTGATTTGAGCAACGGCGAAGCCCAGAGCGCTGCTGCAAATGACTCGGCGGTGTGGGACCCACCGCGACCTGAGCCAACGGAGGCGGAGAGTCGGCGCCGCGTTCGGGACATTCGTGGGATGCGGGAGGAAGACCCATACTTCGTACCAACTGTGCGCTTGCGGCAGATCATTGAGAGCAACGCAGCCGGGGAGCAGGCACGTAAAGCAAAGGCACGTTCTAAGGTGGCGAAGCCCAATTTTAAGGCGAGCGAGGACGAAGAGAAGGAGAAGCTGCTGATCGACGACGATAAAAAGTGTACGTTGCCAACGAGCTCAGAGGAGACAGCACGCATGCAACAGGAGGACTCGCACCAGTCCCCGCCTGTACGAAGCGAACTGACCAAGCGTGATGAAGATGTGGCTGAGGAGAAACGCTCAGCTTCAGCAGCGGGTAGCAGTGGTGATGAAGCGGAAGGGAAGGCGAAGCCGACCAGTTCTAGTGAGGAGAAAACCCATGCTCCGTCTGATGCCGAAGTTATTGATCTGGAGAGTGACGACGACAGCAGCAGCAGCGAGGAGGAAAAGAAGTCCTCTTTGAGTTCGCGTATCAGCAGCTCGGTGGGGCGAGTAGCAGCTGCAGCTTTTGCAGCGGTGAAAGCCAAGGTGCAGAGCTCTCAAGATGACGCTGCCAAAGACACCGATGCAGCCGCTACAGCAGCAGCCGAAGCTGAGCGTGAGCAGTCAGCCGCTCAGTCGTGGGACGTGATCGTGATTGACTCCTCTGACGACGACTCCGATTAGACTTTGAGGAGAAGTGAAGCATAACAAACGAATCTTCATACCTGTACACGAAGCTGTCATTCCATTTTGTCTTCAGACTTGGTTTTGTGCGACAATTCACTAATCGGAGCGTAAAACGGGGTTTTCCACTCTGTTAAACCCGTCGAACAATCTCGATTTTCATACTTGGCGAAACTTTTCTCCATTTTCCTAATCGATCCAAGTCATGGCCGCCGAACAAGCCAAAGACCGAGGCAACCGCGCCTTCGCCGCTGGCCTCTACGCCGACGCCGTGGCCTGCTTCTCCGAGGCGCTGGCCGTGGCCCCCTCGGCCCCCAACGCCCACGTCTTCTACAGCAACCGCTCAGCGGCTCAGCTCAAGCTTAACAAGGCCCAGGAAGCTCTCAAGGACGCCGAGCAGTGCATCGCTCTAAAGCCCAGCTGGCCCAAGGGCTATTCGCGCCGGGGTTCAGCTCTGTACGCTCTGGGCCGCTACGCAGACGCCTACCGGGCCTACAAGGATGGCCTGAGTCACGAGGCGTCCAACGCGGGGCTGCTCGAGGGTCTCCGAGCCGTGGAAGCCAAGCTATCGACCCAGAGTGCTGGAACTTCCTATGGAGCCTCTCCCTCAGCTGCTACGCCGCCCCCAGCCGCCAATTTGCGGTCGTTCCTGCTCGGTAACAAGCGCAGTATGTTCCAGCTGTTCCAGTTCGTTCTGCGCAGCCTCATGTTGCTGTGTTTCGTCAACTTCTGGCTGCCCATGCTGCTGTCCAGCTATGCTGCCTACGCCAACTTCTTCAAACTGGCGCTGGTCAACCATGCCAGCTACTTGGCCTTCACGCACGGCACGCCCAAGTGGAACGCCGCCTACGCGCAAAGACTGCTGCTGGACCCGGCGACGCAGGCCTTCTTCTTCTGCCTGGTCTTCTGGGTCTCGGCCCCGCACGGCATGGCCTTGATGCCTATCTTCCTGCTGGAGATGGTGCACTTCTTCACGTACCTGCAGTCGCTGCTGCAGGTGCTGGGACTGGCGGATTCGGCGCCCGTCACGCTCGTGACCAGCAAGGCGCTCGTACCGCTCGCGGCGCTGATCATCAGCGACCCCGGCTTCGCGGCGCTACCTACCCGCGCCAAGTGGGCCAAGCTGTACACTCGCATGCCGCAGGTAGCGGCCAATATCGACGTGGCCATTGGCGTGGCGCTCATCCTGGAGCTGCTCACCCCCGCGCGCAACTTCCTGCTGCTCGTGCTTTACTGGCAAGTGCTACGCGTGCGCTACATGATCTCGCCGCAGCTGCAGGAGGCCTTCCGCTCGCTGCACGCCACGATCCTCACGGTGGTCAACCACCCGCGCTGCCCCGCGCTAGTCGGCACTGCGTACGGCAAGATCCACGCATTCGCCGTCAAGATGAGCGACGCGGCCCAGCAGCAGCAACAGGCCGCGGGCGGCGCCGGAGGCCTGGCTTCGCGCTGCAACATCATGTAGGCGAAATTGTTATGAGATCCCGCCCCAGTGCAGATAGACAGATGCAGGAAGAGGACTGCGACTAGCGAGATCGACTTGGCTTCAATCGAGATTCCTGCGTAGCTTTTCTCTTGCTTTCAGGTGGTGTTCCTGTGGTCGCGATGAGCACGAAGGTGCACGAGTGAATTATGCATTTTCCTTGGATACGTCAACGAAGCTGAAGTGTACGAAGCAGGTCTTACAGCTACACGATGAGCAAAAAGTTGCGTGCTCATAACGAGATGCGAAATACCCTCTTGTCGTGTGTGAGCTTCTCATAGCGATCGTCGCGGCACATTTCTAATGTGGCACGATGGCGTTGCCAGGCTGGCAAGAGCCCGGCTCGAATCTGCAGGGCGACACACATCTTTGATCGCATCTTGGTCTGCCATACCATAAAATATCCGACCAGAGGACCTCAGCGGACCTGTACCAAAAGGCGGGCGGTATCACAACATGATTGGT